>CM034354.1:90074843-90131766 GCA_019925275.1 Mytilus edulis | reverse complement strand
ACAATTTGACAAATGCCATTTTATTGAATTCAATGTGGAATTCTTATTTGGGGTGACTTGGGAATAGAAATATGGTCATTTGGTCTTCTCCCGACCGGCAGTAAAACGCTTGCCGATGTGGGGCGGCCGTTTGGCTGTGCGGGATATATTTAGTTTGCAGTCACGTCCGGTCAGAATGGGGACGTTAAATCCGATGTCTCGTGTAAAGATAGTGCCACGCTCTTTGCACGTTAAGAACCCTTGCAACAACTCTTTGCGGGGTCCGTAGGTGGCCTTGTTGCAAGGCAAAATTTCTGTCCCTATCCATTATACCCTCATTTTCCAGTGGCAGTCCAAATTTCCCCGACCATCATCCCGAATGGCCTCCATTATAACAAGACCTACCTATTGTATTTATTGTGAACTTGTTCTCGTCCTGAATATGCATGAAATATTTGCCACTGGACGTAAAGCAACCAACAATAAATCAATCTCATTTGGGGTTTAACCACAGTCAATTAGAATAATAATAATGTCGACCAAAAGAAATCGAGAAACCATGTTTTTTGTAAACAATGGTAATTTACTGAGACTATCTTTTTTAAGATACATGTAGCTGATAATTATGACGGTCCACTAATAGGTTACTAATTTAGGTGCAAATATAAAAAAAAGCTGTGGTATGATTGCCAATGAGACAACTGTCCACAAGAGACCAATTTGCAAGTTGGCTCGAGTTGTCGTGTGCTCAACAAATTGATTGTCTGTATCGATAATAGGATGTGTCAAAATCCATGTGATTAAAAAGATTTCACTATTTTTTTAAGGTATTCCAGAAAAGACAGAACGGCAATGTTGACTTTTACAGGGATTGGAATTCTTACAAACTCGGATTTGGAAATATGAGTGACGAGTTCTGGCTAGGTAGGCTGTATTTCTACGTATTTGAATTATTATTTAAATTCGTATAGAAAGTGCATTCTAAAAGTAACACAAATGCTTGGCTTGTCTGATCAGATCGTGAGTCTTGAGTACGGACGCCTATAGAAAATATAAAAGTGTTTTTTGAACTGTTCTATTGTTCAGAAAAAAATGTAATATACATGTACAATAAACAACATTACGTCTCTTAGCCAGTAAGCATGATAAGATGCAAAATATTTTTTATGAACGTTTTTCAACAACGATGATACTCAAAAACTAAGGGAATTGCAAATTTTTCAAATTCATATCCTTTTTTTATACGACCGTCAAAATTTTGACGGGACGTATTATGGTATACAAATGTCCGGTGTCCGTCCGTCTGTCTGTCTGTCCGTCTGTCTGTCCAGCGTAAGCATGTCGCACCGTAACTTGAGAACGACTTATCTAAATTTAATGAAACTTAATATAGTTGTTTCTTATGATGGTCAAATGATCTGTATACTTTTTGGTGAAAATAAGATTTAAACTTTTTGAGTTACGGCACTTTGTAACTAAAACAGGGGTGTGTTTTTTTTTCACATGTCGCACCGTATCTCAAAAACGATTCTTGATTATTGCTTAAAACTTTACACACTTCTTAGTTATATTAATCTTAATATCTGTATACTTTTTGGTGATGAATCAAAATTTCATTTTTGAGTTATTGAGTATTTTGTAAAAAAAGGGGAGGGTTTTTTACAAGTCGCGCCGTATCTCAAAAACGATTTATGATTATTGCTTAAAACTTTACACACTTCTTTGTTATATTAATCTAAAGATCCGTATACTTTTTGGTGATTATTCAAAATTTTATTTTTGAGTTATTGAGTATTTTGTAAAAAAGGGGGAGGGTTTTTTTACATGTCGTGCCGTATCTCAAAAACGATTTATGATTATTGCTTAAAACTTTACACACTTCTTTGTTTTATTAATATAAAGATCTGTATACTTTTTGGTGATGACTCAAAATTTTATTTTTGAGTTATTGAGTATTTTGTAAAAAAGGGGAGGGTTTTTTTTTACATGTCGCGCCGTATCTCAAAAACAATTTATGATTATTGCTTGAAACTGTAAAAACGTATATAACACTTCTTTGTTATGTTAATCTAAAGATCTGTATACTTTTTGGTTTGATTCAAAATTTTATTTTAGTGATATTTGTAAAAAAACAAACAGGGTGGGGGGGGGTTCACATGTCCCGCCGTGTCTCAAAAGCAATAAATGGTAATTGCTTAAAACTTTCTCAGAAACTATTTATGATTATTGCATAAAACTTCCACACAAGACGTCGGGCGTATCATGCGCTCATGGCGCAGCTGTTTATTTAATCAGTTATTTAGTGGACGAAACGCGCGTCTGGCGTAATTAATTATAATCCTGGTAGTAGACGAAGCGGGCGTCTGGCGTTATAAACTATAAACCTGGTACCTTTGAAAACATTGGAGGAAACGAAATAGAATTCGGTTAAATCCACATATTTCAATCAATTGAATACATCTATTTACATTTTTGGAAATATATTGCGTTTAACATTTGATGCTACAACTAAATAGAGTATAATAATTAAAACTACCAAGTTAATCAAACTCCCTTTGTACACGTTTGATTCATCTTACTGTACTGGTAAAACATACGGGCATTTGAGTCACCTTTGGGTTCAGAAACAGATCAGGACACGGATCCAGTCTATTCATTAAAGAGGGGCAAATGAAAGTTGTCAATATTCAAAGTTTTTTTAAATTTATCTTGGGAAAGATCTTGCTAGATGAACAATTATTTGCCAAGGATAAATTGCAAATCAAATCTTAATAGCGTAGCATTATCTATCTTATCCTTTATCTTATTTTGGTTAAATGAAAGAAATGCCTATTGGAAAATTTTATAAAATGTTAAAGGCCCGAGTGAAATCGAATTCGAAATTAAAACCTGCCAATTACAGTAGAACATGCCAATAACGGTCTTCCTAGGGAGTTGGGAACACTGACCTAACATGAGGGTTGATATAGATTATTTAATAATTGAATGCTTCTTTTTGTAACTTTATTGGGGTGTAAAAGCGTTGACCAAAGTACATTTTGTATAAAGCGCGGAAACGCTTCAATCTAAAAATGTGCGCAGTGCACGGTCAGCGCTTTTACAACTCTATGAAGTTGCAAAAAGAAGCATTCAATACTTATAATTACATTTTTTAGCTAGGATCATAAAAACACGATTTTTAAAGATTTTATTTAATTTACCTGTGACTTTATTGTGGGACCTCGTGTTATCATAAATGATAAGTTTTATTGTGTAATGTAATTGCTTAATGAATAACACGTGATGCACAGTTAGCCAATCAGAATAACGTATTTTAATGAAACATACATTTTATGCAATTAAACAGGTTTAAACTTTATGAGGTACTCATGTAACTACAGTGACAAGAAAGTTGATATTTATAACAGCTTTGACTACTTTAAAAATTTGTATAATTTCCACATAGCACGAATAACAAACCCTACTGTAAATTAAGATATAATCCGTTTAATTTTCAGGTAATACCTATCTACATCTTTTAACAAACCCAGGCAACTTTACAATGAGAATCGAATTAGAGGATTTTGACGGTAATCATCGTTATGCTGAATACACCCACTTCTCTATCAGCGATGAAAGTTCTGGATTCAAACTGAAGTTCAGTACCTATACAGGAGATGCAGGTATTATTTGAAAAAATGGGAAAAGTTGTTACAGTTTAAATCTTAGAGGTTGTTTACATAACCTTAAACACGTCTGACGTCAATTAGTCTAAGGGAGTGTTAATTAAGAAACTACAATTAAAACTGTCCAAACAAATATTTGAACAAGGTAGACTTCAAGGTTGCACGAGTGTCCTCCGCCAGTTTGTATAGTAAAACAGCAGTAACTATTGCATTAAAATTGAGAATGGAAATTGGGAATGTGCCAAAGAGACAATAACCCGACCATAGAAAAAAACAACAGCAGAAGATCACCAACAGGTCTCCAATGTAGCGAGAAATTCCCGCACCCGGAGGCGTCCTTCGGCTGGCCCCTAAACAAATATATACTAGTTCAGTGATAATGAACGCCATACTAATTTCCAAATTGTACACAAGAAACTAAAATTAAAATAATACAAGACTTACAAAGGCCAGAGGCTCCTGACTTGGGACAGGCGCAAAAATGCGGCGGGGTTAAACATGTTTGTGAGATCTCAACCCTCCCCCTATACCTCTAGCTAATGTAGAAAAGTAAACGCATAACAATACGTACATTAAAATTCAGTTCAAGAGAAGTCCGAGTCTGATGTCAGAAGATGTAACCAAAGAAAATAAACAAAATGACAATAATACATAAATAACAACAGACTACTAGCAGTTAACTGACATGCCAGCTCCAGAATTCAGTTAAACTGACTGAAAGATTATGATTTCATCATATGAACATCAGGCACAATCCTTCCCGTTAGGGGTTTAGTATCATACCATCATAACATATATGAGAAGAACATAACATGTATTGGTCAAGATCTCTAATGCAATTCATTTGTTAAGACTTTTCATTTAAACGAAAAATTTCTGCTTTTCAACAACTCAAAATACTATTGTTTGATTAAATTTTTCACTTAACCATATAAAGGGAGTAAACTCAGATAATGTTGCTTTCTAATATCAGAAAGTGTTATGAATATACCTATTTTGTCGTATAGCAAGACAAGAGTCCCGTCATCCTATTTTTCTTTTCATTTTCTGAAAGCTCATCACAATATCTATCTTCTAAAATTTTATCTTATCAATTAATTTACTTTTTATAACCTAAAATTGTGCTTTCCGTGGACAACCTTAACAACTTATAAACAATCTGACAATTTTGTACAACCAGTTGCTAGAAACAAACATGGTAATACATAGTGTAAACTTTTTTTTTTCGATTTCAATTAAGACTCCCTATCTACCTTAGTCAATAGGACCAAAATAGGTATTACAAAACGTCTGTGGTAATTTGCATAATTGGTTGCAATATTAGCTTTGATACATTCGTTTTCATTGTTGCCAGTAATATATTTTTACAACCCGACACTATTACCGTCCTACATTTGTAAACATACTGAACATATGATCTGCTATCCGGCCTTCATGCCTTTATTCATTGTAATGCAGCCATTGAGTTTGATGTTCACTCTCTTCTTATGTATTTATTTGTAATCCTTATATCTGTGAGGTTATCATACATTGTTCATATAAAACTTATTGATTGCAAATTTTATTATTACATCATTGCAAGTATTCTTATCGTTATTTAATAACACTCAGTTAAATTAATATATCAATATACTGCAGGAGATGCACTTGCGTATCATAATGGACAGATGTTTTCGACTAAAGATAAAAATAAAATGAAATGTGCCCAGGACTACAAAGGAGCTTGGTGGTACAATGCTTGCCACAATAGCAACCTGAATGGTCAGTATCTGAACGGAACGCATGCGTCATTTGCTGATGGTGTGAATTGGAAGCAATGGAAAGGACACCAGTACTCACTTAAATCCACAATAATGATGTTCCGTAAAGCATAACTTTAATAAAGGCGTAAATTACAGTGCAGATGTTGTTAACGTCACGACCTCTGCTTAATCTCAATCGGACACCCAATAATCACAAAAACAACTGTATCATAACGACAGCTATTTTTCTAGTGGATCTTTATTTCATTAAAAGTATCACCATACAACATTGTGTTGTGAATTATTTGAAAAAAATTCTGCCAGTTCAGCAGTTTTACACTTCTTCATTGAAAGTCTGAAAATTCTAAAGCAGTGCCATTGTATGAAAAATGCTTAATTTCCCCTTGCTGTCTTTTCCCTCATTTTGCAATGTTTACATGATTTCTCCCATTTTATTTATCAAAGATGATTTTAACTTATTCATATTCCTGACTTGGTACAGGTATTTTCTTAAATGGAAAATGGTTGATACAATATGACAGTCGCATATAATTGTGGCCTTATTAAATATCACATAAGGAATCTGAGACTTAGATCTGAGCTGCGAGTTATTTTCTCGATTATTTTTGGACTATAAACAATAAGATATAATAGATTATCCAACCGACAATATAACAGAAACTATAACAATAAATATATAAATGTTGGATGTACAAAATACCGTATATAATTGCAAAATCGCCCTCAGTATAGCAGTCATATTCGGGAATAAGACAATGATGGTATTGAAAGGCAACTTTATTTATTTTTTAAGACACCAAATAATAAGACATAACACGTTATTAAACCAAAACAAACAGTCAAAACCTTTTCGAAGAAGTAAAGTTATGATTCAAACAAATACATAATAATTGTCCAACATCAACATGTCTACCTTCGTATATATTTACGGTAATATTTCCTATAGAGGAATTTTGAATCATACAAAAGTTGGAAGCTTAGAAGTTTTCACAGTCTTATAATCATTATTACTACATGTTTTCTATGAGATGACTCACAATTGTCAATGGTATGTGTTACTAAATGTAGATCAAAATCAGTAAGTACTAAATTATCATCATTTTGAAGATCTATATACAATGTAATTGGATTTAAACATGATTACTGTCGATATTTCAATAACAGACTGTTCTGTACAAACAGACGTACTACCGGATACAATATCAGACAATATATGGACATTTCAATTCGTTGATCTAAGGATGCTTAAAAATATACATTTGTAGACGCTACATTTTACTGCATTACTGTTGTTGCCTGAACGTGCTAATGCAACAATGATGTTTTTCTTGCTGAAGGATTAGCTTTTCCACCTGTTAATCATCCTTTCTATGACATTATCTTTATTGTTCACCAAGTTTATTCTTGCCCAATGACTGTTCCATATACATTGTGTTTATTTGTCGAAATCATCAATTAAAAAAACAAATGTTACTTATTTGATACGAAATAATAGAAACAAGCACATGTTAACAACATTTATGAACATAATTTGGCAACACTCTTAGGATTATTATGTCCTTAATACTATTTAACTTAGTATTTTATTTGGGATGTTTATAACTCTTTTTATTCGAGTGTCACTGATGAGTCTTTTGTAGACGTAATACGCGTCATGTGCAAATACAAAATTTCAATCTTGATATCTTTTATATTGTTTACGTTAGATTTTTCACTTGAATGTCTATTTATTGATGACTGTGTGGACTTTAGCGCGTTAGGTTCATACTCTTCACTTTTTAAATCCTCACACATGTCACAGATCAAAAACAATTGGCAACATATAGGTCCATGTTGTCATTTGCATTGGTTGAAATCGGATGTTTTCCTTTCCCTTTTTCATTGTTTTCGTGTTTAGTTTCAATATATTTGTTTATAGTGGAGTACTCGCAATGATGTCAATCCCTGAAATTGTCGGGAACATTTGTGTTTAAGTTCAATGCTCTAACCTCTACACCACGGTTTTTGTTTTGTTAAGGGCATACAATACAGTTACAGGGGTGGTAATGACGTTGCTAACGTAAAATGTTATTTTCGCCACGTCAAACTGTGACATATTGGGAAAAGATGCATTTTTAGACTGATTTTCATCCTTCAAACTGATTCATTTTAAAAACGAGTGCATGGACCTCTATTTTTTAAAACGACATTTCTATTCATTTTGTACATAATTTGTGCATTTTTTTTTTCATGACCATTTGATAAATGTGAGTTATTTCTGAATAAAAAATGCAAGAATTTTTATGATACTTATATAATACAAAAATTACAAATTATTCAACAAAAACAAATTGTGTTTATCTTTCGAATTCAAAACAAACCAGTTATGGCTTTCTTTCGAATTTAAAAATATGGCCACAAATCCGGCAAATCTACAAAATTTCGACCATATTTAACTCAAAAAGTAGCACATGAAGGTATATTTTTTATTACATATTTGATTTAATTATGCCAAAAATAGCCTATATGGAAAATGTCATCAAACTGTAAATACGGAATCAAAACTGTATCGTATGCCCTTAAAAGCCAAGTGTGAAACAAGCTTACGTTACTTTTCCTAATAGCATTTTCATCGAGTAAATAGTATTGTTTGTTTCTCCTACACTCACATTTATAAACGGATCTTCCTCTATCATGTTCTTTCTAGTCACATATTGTATGCATTTTTTTGTAAACAGACGATACCGGAAATACCATAAGTACTTTACACGAGTGGCACTGTTGTGTATTCTTGCGCGAGAGTACCCTAATATGGGTTATCAGCCGGGATGTGAAGTTATGGCTTGTTTACTTCCATTCATTATACATATGCAAAATCTTTCATATACATGCTTAGTAAATGATAAAATACGAATAAATATACACGATTCCATGATTACAGTTTATGGATCAGATTGGTATTGATATTAACCACAAATTCTTTCAGAAAAGTAATTTATTGATTTACTGACAAAGTTAACCAATTATACATCCCTACCTTCAAATTGAATAAAAGGAAATTTAAAATCATTTTATGAATATAAGTAGAAACACACAAAAAGATCAAGTTAAAATAAACAAAACCAACTTATTGCACGTCTGCTTACATACAACCAATTAAATCCTATTGTCTTTTTAACTTATTTTTCTTCCATATAACCTGTAAAAACAAAGCAAATTTCAATTTTTAATTGCTCTTACTCGGCATTAATTCCATATGCAAAATCATGAATTGCATTTAATAGATAGCAGCAGAGGAGGTATGCATGCCAATGAGATAACTCTTTCACCAAAGTCACAATTTGTAAAAGTAAACAACTACGTTTGAATAATACTGATAGGTAATCAATTTATTGGTTATTCATGTACATCATGAACATCTATTGAATGTCATCCACTTTGAAAGATAAAACATCTAAAGGTAAACAAGGAAAGCAGGCAGATAAATGCAATCTAGAGAAACATAATTATAATATAATAAGTATTCCAGTTTTTCAATACTCAGAAATTAATGTAGAATACACAGTACAACCGAATTATTTGGATAAGATTGAAACCCGTTAGATAAGGCCACACAACTAAATACTTTGTCTTATGTTGAATATCGATATTGTGTTTGTTATTTCCATAAACAAAAAATCATAATACAGTCACAAACTATATCATTTTCATACAATATAAAATAGATCATAACTTTTTAAATCATCCTTCACCGAAAACAGTGTTTACAATCAAAGCAATGTTATCAAAGACCCAAATGGTATTGGTTAACCTGTGATGGAGCATGCACTATCAGAATCAGTACTGCTAAATAAGATTGGATTGTCTTCCCTTAAACAGAATAATTTTTGCATTGAACTATTCGTCAAAAGACAAAACATATAAATTTACATTAAAAGTAAAACTTGCATGTATAAAATGACATTTTGACATTTCCAGGTTTTTCAAAGATTTATTACCCTTGTTGCTTAAATAATTAGAAGTAAAAACAAGTAAAAAATTATATATGTGTGGTTTTCACATTTTAAGTTTTGATGTAAATTTTAAATTGCAAGTGTTTTAGTTCAATTTCTTTAATTCAATTTTAAATATCTATAATCCTTGCTAAAATAATTATACAAATTAATTTTGGATGTAACGCGTTTTCTGATTGGCTGACGTGGTTTTGTTTATCATATCATTGACACAATTTTGCCTTGTGACCATAACGTCATCAAAGATTTTGCATGATGTACACCGGTTTAAAATGGAATTTAGAATTAAATTATAAGAAAAAGCTGTAATATTTTGTCAGTCTATTCGAAATAATATAAAACAATGTGGTGCACACTGTTAAATAACCCGCTACCTTTTCTTCCATAGACAGAAAAGATATTACAGTCATTCCTTAAATAAAGGAGATTCACCATTATTGTGTGATTTTCACTTTTAAAGTTGCGATAGTGAATTTTAAACTGAGTGTTGATTTAAAAGTAAAAAGCATAATATGTGGGTATTCTTAACGTAAATAATAGGAATTTGTTTGATGTATTCAGTTATGCAACTTGTATGCAATATAGCACGAACTATGTTCCTATGTTTGTGTACCTTTGTTGTCTACATCGGAATGTTAATGACGTCGTCGTGGGCGGAAGTAATTGTATATATTATTAAATGGTAGACTCGAACGGCTGTATTTCTATATGTCTCATATTTCTACTTCATTTTGCCGCCGTGACTGTCGGAAACAATGGACTCAAAGTTAAAAGCAGTACGAGGAAGACACCGAGGACAAGTTACAAAGTTATTAAAGAAATTTGATGAGATTGAAAAGAATTCGGACTTAGACAAAGACGATGTGAAATTATATTCAGATGCAATTGAACAGAAACAGAGGACTATTGTGGATTTAAATGGGAAAAAAAACTGGATTTAACGTCCAAGTTTCAGATAATCAGAATAATATCACATTTTGATTCACTTTCTCAAAATGTCGCAACAATGTATCTAGATCAAAATGTAAACAGTGTTATGCCATCTAACCTCACAAATTCATCACTTACCAATCCCAATGTTATACGCAGCAATGAAACTGACATTAAGTAATAGTAAAAGTTCAATGATAAGTTAATATTGATATTAAAAGACCTCCGAGCAAATAGGGGTGTTCAGATGCCCGAGCCCGAAGGGCGAGGTGATTTGAACAGCCCTTTCTGTGAGGAGGTCTTTTAATGTCAATATTTACTTAATCATTGAACTTTTACTGACTTACAAACCGTCAAAAATATAAGAAAAGTACATAAAATGTACTTGCAGAAACCTAATTCCCCTGAACTGGACGAGTCCAAATATGTTAAACTTAATAATAGTTAAACAGTACTCAGACTGATATGCACAATTAACAGTTACCAAATTGACATGAACACAGACCGATTTAACGGCATTGAATCATATAATTATTTATTTATGATAGAAAAAAAAATTAGCATCTAAATAACACCAAATGATAGTTTTACAAAATGAGGGGTTAAATTTATTTTTTTAGCCAACTTTTCAAAATAACGCTTTCTTATTTAATAAATCAGACAATCAAAACCCCCATACAGGCCTAATTTATAACTAACCAATGAATATTATGCCCAACAACTTCATGCTATATATACTTGATGTTTTTGATCTATCAGTAATCATGAAATAGAATCGTAAAGATCAGACCTTAGAAAACAGTAAGTAAACTCTTCCAACAATTAGCTTTTTAAACAGCTTGTTTAAGAACTTCTAACCGGACAGTCCTAGATGCATAAGGTCCTTTGCAATATTCATCCGGTAAATGTTCCTTTTGTTTCCGATTTGGTAATTTTCCTACATTACGATACATGCGAATGCAAAATAATAAGTTTTGTCTATTCAGTCAAATTAATTAATAGATCTTGCTTTATTTTTTGTGTTTTTTTAAATAAGAACTATGCATGCAAACTTCAATGAATAAAACCGTATTAAAGAAGGTTTCACTGTCCCGATCAAAACGGGTTGGTCTTATTGGTTATATAAATACGTAGCTTTGTCCGATCAGAATATAATATGAATGTATATCAGATGTCTGGTGCAGTGAGAATTCCACGCTATCTTTACCTTAAAAAACATTAGAGGGAAAGACGATCTACGCACTAGTTAAATGATTGAAATGTGTAAACAACAAGAAAGATCAGCTTAATCTTTTTAAATAAGTCGCATGGCTGATTTTAACAACATTTTTTGTGACTTTTGCTAGAACAATAGTAGATGAAAAAAATATAACAAAACCGATCAGCAAGACAATATAAAAGAAATGAAACGCTCAAAATAAGTTGAATCTTTTTTATAAATTGTTGTCAACCTTTTTTTATCATTTTTTGTTTTTTCGTTTATGACAACTATTATACCAGTCTGAGATATAAAAAAAAACTTGAAATAGCAAATGTTGTCACCTAGACGAGAAAGCCGTCATTGTACGCTTCAATATATGAGTTATTGCCACTCAATGAAGACGTTTTTCTGGTCTAGTCCCTCCCTTATTAGTTTTGCTGGACATTATACAATTAATGTAACCACTGATGTGTACTACGACAACGTTTTTTTAATTAAAAAAAAAAGATGAAATGCAAAGAGAAAAATGATGGAAGAAATGCGAAGATTTACGCATAAAAATTCAAATGTAAATAAAAATGAAATATATAAAAATTGGAAAACTGTTTGAGACTATAATCAACTGAGGACAAATGATTATAAATCACTAAATGAAGCTGATTAATTTATTGCTCCTTTGTGTCCAGTGGCAAATATTACATGCATATTCACGACTAGATTCAAAGTGGATCAATTTTGAAGCAAATGTTTACAAATTTAGAGTGGCACTTTTTACAATAAAGCAGAGCGTTTGCTAGAGGTAGAACGTATGCCGTAATAGAATATATTTAAACCATAAACCATAAACGAACTCGTAAGTTAAGCCTTCCTTCCCTCTTTTTTCTCCACCGTAGACGAATGCCATAAACAAAACGTCATGAATTTACATTCAATAACGGCCACTATAAGTAAATGAGATATGGACTTTTTTATAAATTGATTCCTATTGCAGCCAACATCTCCCGGTTCGGGACAGGTTATTTATTTCCACAAAATACCGCCTGATTATTGATTGAAGATATTTAAGCAACAAAAAGCACTTTGAATCAAACAAATTCTTGAAATTGTAAATTAAGGTATTTGCTGGGTGTTTTTTCCAAATCCTATTTCGGACCCCCTGATTTTAAGAAGGCGTATCTAATTACTCATGCCCGATTAACTTTAATTTAATTGAACCTCAACTTAAGACCTACATCGGGAAATACGTTCGAGGTACAATATGTAGACAATAGAAATCCTTTGTGAAATAGGATCGTCCCAGGTATCTTAGAAAATAAATTTGCGTTGAATAACAATGAAAAATGCAGGAGCAGATTTGTAATGTACAGCCAACCCATTTTGATAATTTCTGCTCCATACAAAATACTCATCGTGACTTGCATTCTACACATAGTTTGTACAACCAAGGCTTTCCTTTCGTATGAAAAAGCAGTTAAAACCACAGATTACCTAAACTAGATTTACCGCACAAAGTCATCAAAGCTTGAAGACTGCCATAAACTTCATGAAGGTACATATCTTTATAAGAAATATATGGCATCTAAGTCATGAAACAACAGAAGACACATTGTTTCTTTTTACCTCGATGTCATCTGAAAAAAGAATAAAACAGATTTTTTACTGTTATTTCCCGTAGTCTTTTCACTAATAAGTTAAGTAAAGGCAACAGTAGTATACCGCTGTTCAACGTCTTTCCCACTGTTCGGTTTATCTATACTAATGATTTATTGAAAAAGAAAAACAGATGAACTTGTATCAACAATTATATTTGTATATTTTCCACACACACAGGAGCAGAATTCACCTAGGGAACATGATATGCAAATATATTTGAAAAAGTTGCAGTGTTTTACTATAATTTCAAATGATAGGTTTAATTTACGATTTAAATTATTTAATAATAAAACAGTGAAATTTATATTTTTACACCTCAGTAATCACACTGGTTCAAACTAGATATTTGTTTTTATAAACTGTTGCATTAAAATTACTAACTAGATTATTTCGCTCTTTTTATTGGATATAAACATTTCTTTTGTTGTAAATTGTTTATTTATACTATTGCAAAGTGTTTTCTCTACATTTTAAAATTTAATATTACGTTGAAATTACCAGATTCTTCATTGTGTCCCGTTCAAGCTTTTTGGAATATGAAGTCTTTAGTTTGTAGTTCTAAGAAGAGTCCAGCTTATTGTGTTATGAAAAATAAATTATGTTTTCCTGTCACATATAGAAAATTTCAGACAATATTGAAACAGTTAATTACTGAGATTGGTTTAGATGCGTCTTCATATTCTACACATAGTTTTAGACGAGGGGGTGGTAGATGGGCTTTTGCAGCCGAAGTAACTACTGAGTTAATTCAACTATACGGAGATTGAAAAAGCAAGGTTACAAGAAATATTTAAAATTTTCATTAGACGATCAGATTTCAGTAGAAGAAAAATGACGGCACATATTTCTGATGTTTTACTATAAATTTTACAGGGAATTTCTTAGAAAAAAGAGCGACCATTGTGTCAGCGTCTATACCTAAATATGTTAGTGGAATAGATAGGTGTACAACTCAGGTCTGTCCTGGTGCCACTATTGGTCGTCTAACTGAATTAATTTCATCTGAGAAAGTAGATTTAATTTCATTATATTTCGTTATAGTACATGTTGGTACTAATAATATTTCTTCGTCTCAATCCGTAGACATGGTAGATACTATTATGTTATATTTTGGAGATTTAATTCACAAGTTAAACAAGAAGACATTTGACCTAGGGAACATGATATGCAAATATATTTGACATTAAAGTGAGAGGGTTAGCGCTATAGAACCAGGTTTAATCCACCATTTTCTACATTTGAAAATGCATGTACCAAGTCAGGAATATGACAGTTTTTGTCCATTCGTTTTTAATGCGTTTTGTTATTTTGATTTTGCCATGTGATTATGGACTTTCCCAATTGATCTTCCTCTAAGCTCAGTATTTTTGTGATTTTACTTTTTGCTAAGTTGATATTTACTTCTATTCTTCCTAGACCAGTTGATCACATGGAAACTGGAGATAAAGTTAATAAGGTAAATACTGATTTAAAAAGATTGTGTATAAGAAATAATTTATTATATTGTAATTTGTATAGAAGTTTCTTATGCGACAATATTCCAAATTCTATCTTATTTTCTCCAAGAGATGGGCTTATTTAAATTTCGCTGGCACAAAATTTTTCAGAAAAAATATTATCAATATTATTAAGCATCAGAGTATATATTGTAATGTGATACAATTGTGATTTTATTTACTTCATACATGTTTATTGTTCATTATAATTATTCTTTTTTCTTTTTTCAGAGAACTTGCATCCTGAATATGATATTGGTTTTCCTCTAACTACTCAGGATCTACATATATTCTGAGTTGGTTTGCTGTTTTGTCCTTTAATTATCTGTGCACATTTGGAAAGGATGGAGCTTATTTGAAGAGAGAAAAAAGAGTGAAAATAGTATGTCCGGTTTTTGTCATGAGTAACTGTTTTAGTAGTTTGTATTTTATTAATTTTCTTTTTTGGTGGTCTTGCAGACTAGGCGGATGTTTGCCAAAAAAATTGGTTATATATTTATGTTTATGCATTTTCATTTGTGTATTTAATTATTTATTATAATATTGAAGAAATATTTATAACAGGCAATACAAATTATACCTATTGACTTCCTTTTATTTCACCAACTTGATACTTAGTTTAATTTAAGATTTAAATTATTTAATTAGCAAAACAGTGAAATTTATATTTTTACACCTCAGTAATCACACTGGTTCAAACTAGATCTGTGTTACTATAAACTCTTGCATTAAATTTACTCACTAGATTATTTCACTCTTTTTATTGGATATAAACATTTCCTTTGTTGTAAATTGTTTATTTATACTATTGCAAAGTGTTTTCTTTACATTTTTGAATTTGATAATACGTTGAAATTACCCGCCCTCCCTCCCTCTTTCTCATTTTTTTCTTTCTATTTATAAATTTATAGCGGCGGATGTTTGCCAAAAAAAAATTGGTTATATATTTATGTTTATATATTTTCATTTGTGTATTTAAATATTTATGATATATATTGTGTTTTGTAATATTGAAGAAATATTTATAACAGGCCATACAAATTATACCTATTGACTTCCTTTTATTTCACCCACTTGGAATTAATCTATACAGAATTGTATTACGACTATAACATATATAACTAAAACTGTGAAATGTCTGACAATCACCACCCAGGAACAAGTTATCAACTGTTGTCGTTTCTGTAATATGTATGAAAACATTATTTCGAATATCAAAATTTCAAAATCAAAATCCATGATATATTCAACCTAGTTTTCATTCTATCACAACAAACTCAAATTTATGTCTTCAACAAAGTATGATGTAAAACAAACACAGCTTTCTGTTGGCGGGTGTTACCTTTAAGTTTTTTTTATCTAGCGTCGTAAAACAGTACATGATATATAACATGTATAAGGCATGAAGATGGAATATTAGGGATCAGATGAATTATCTATCGTATAGGATCTTTCAAATAAATGTAGGATGCAGTCACCGCATTACTGTATTATAAGTACGTATCAACCAGTGACAATTCCACGAAGATTTTTAGCAATATGATCCCAGTGGTGGCGATACAAGGCTTTAGCACATTTTCTGTATATACAATTCGTATAAATAGTAGCCAAACAATGTTAGATCTGTAAATTTGCGTAAACATTTTTTCGCAAATTGTTTTATCGTCCTGGCCGGGATCGAACTTATGCTTCTGCGATATCGTGGCACCAAATCGCTTTGCACTATGCCAGGCGCTAGACCACCTGTGTTTGATTCAAATTCAAGCTTTCGGTTGCCAGGTGTTACCTTGTACACAATTTTAATTTTGTTTGTTTATCTATATTTTCTAGGCAACACAATAATAATATAATTGATTTATGTTAGTAATAGTGTTATACTTTATTTTTTGTCGGTTTTCCTTCTTTAACAAAACTGTATAAATTAAATTCCTGTGCATGTATTAAATTTAATAATTAAAATATTTATCAATGAAATTGTCGATAAAGGTTGTCATAATTGTTTGCAATATCAACGAATAAGGATGTTAACTATCTTTACACTTGCAGAAGTAATAATTTCTTACTTGACAATATTGTGTTGTATTCAAAACGTATTAGGTTTATTTCAGAATAACAAACAAATGGATTCACATGTAATTTTCGCAATGGAAAATATAGGACAGAAGATGTGTCTTCGAGAATGTACGCGTTACAAGGGTTGCAGTGGTGTCAATTATAGAGCAGATACCCTGACCTGCCAACTATTGTCTGTGTCCTTGCCAGGAGACACACTAAACGACAGTGAAGGGTTTTCTTTCTCTAATCTAGACAATTATATACCGGTAAGATTTTAATTCTGATTCTGATTCATATCATACCACTTTTTATTATCAGTAAGCAGTTGTAGTAGTAGTAGTATTAGCGGTTTGTCGGTATAGTTGGTGGATGTTGTTGTAGTATATCTGCCAAAAAGAAAGTAATCAAACTTTACCAAATGTTTACTGTAATTTCAGGATGGGGATAGTTGTCTTCCTCCAAATCCATGTAATGATCACGAAAAGTGTGTTCCGTCGATAATGAATGGACACGTTTGCCTATCCTATCGTAAGTTAAATTAAATTTATTGACTTTTTACTACCAGTATGTTGTCCCTTTTTAAATGTTTTACATGTGCAACGTTTACTTAATGTTCCATTTTTTAAAGTTAACATGTCTCTGTGGTTTATCGTATCGTGTATTATAAATTATCTATTTTATCATTACTATCAGCTTTAAAGTTTTATTCAGTTATTACAAAGTTGAAATTAATAAGAGGAAACGAACGTGACAGTAAAAATTAGAAGTAACAAAAGGGACAGTAGAAACAGTGAAACCAAAAGGTCAATAATATAGTGTTATTAACTGGCCGTTTTTGTATTGGCACTGGTGTAGATTCAAGGTTTACTGTATTGGCCTCGAGACCCGTAGGCCAATAAGGTTTTCTGTATTGGCCCTGTTTTAAAAAAAAAAACGTGATCAATACAGGGCCAATACGGCTTTTTTTCCACCTTTTAGTGTATTGGCCCTGTTTATTCCGTATAGGCCCTGTTCGAAGAGCAATACTAAATCTTGATTTATATTGACAGTGAAACGTTTTCACATTGCACATGCTTATTTATCCGTATTAGGGCTCATTTGCTCATATCATTTAATAAAGTACACCACTGTCCCAGGTTATGGGGAAGGTTGGAGTTTTAATAACTCTCTTTAATATCCTTGACTTCTACAAAACTTGGACAGAAGCTTGTTTATGATCATAAGGTTGTATCCAGAAGTATATTTGTAAAAAACAAATCCTGTTTTATAACTTTCTTAAACATGTTAAACTACCCTTGATTTGTACCACACTTGGACAGAAGCTTGTGTATGATCAAAAGCTAGTATATCGAAAGAAAAATAAATCTTTATATTAATCAGAATTAGTTTTTCTTTCACTGAACATTACATATAAATGACTCAGTCTGCAGTTAAAGTTTTAAAAACATTTGTTAGATTTATGAACAAACTAATAGGATAAGTAGGCAAGACACTTGATTCTGCGAAACCCATACAAATGTTTAACTTTAAGATATGGATATTAGTTATAAGTGATAGAGACAAATAGTCTAATGATTTGAAGTTTAGAAAGGTCAAACGTCAAGATCACATTCCAAATTTTTATTTTGGCCTTTTACTTCTTTTCAAAAGTGTATACGATATCGACAACACATAGTTACAATTAAAAGTTGACATAATATGGCAGTTTATTTCACCTTTATATTCAAAATATAACATATGGTGATATATCTCACAAACCGTATATAATAATTACCCAAGATATATTTATTTCAGGTCCTTGGTTTATGACCTTAAAATTTAAGTCAAGGTCATATGTAATTTACACGTTCAAGAATTTGCCCTTTGCTTTACCTTCATATAGATATAGGAAGATGTGGTGTGAGTGTCAATGAGATAACTCTCCATCCAAATAACAATTTATAAAAGTAAACCATTATAGGTCAATGTACAGCCTTCAATACGGAGCCTTGGCTCACAGCGAACAACAAGCTATAAAGGGCCATAAAATTACTAGTGTCAAACCATTCAAACGGGAAAACCAACGGTCTTATATATATAAAAAAAAACGAGAAACGAGAAACACGTAAAAATTACATAAACAAACGACAACTTCAGTACATCAGATTCCTGACTTAGGACATGTGCAAACATTTGCAACGGGATTAAACGTTTTAATGGTACTAAACCTTCTCCTTTTTTCTGAAACAATAGCATAACATCACAACATAGAAAAACACACGATAAAATATCAATTGGCAGGCTTACTCAATCAAAAAACGTAAATTAATACACTATGAACGAATAAATTTGATCTGCGATATCTGAATGCAAATGCACAGTTAATAAAATATTAGGGACAAACATGTAAGGCCAAAAAGCAAACAAACAAGTCCAAACAAAGCCATGGCAAGACGCCACTGCGAAATATTTAACCCTTCGAAAATAATCACTTTTGAAAAAAAAACCGGTTTTAATAATACAGGTAAATCTTGAAGTTCATACAAATGTAGTACGAATAAGTGAAAATTGGTATATAGACAAGATCCATATTAATATAAAATAACAAAAAAGCATTATAAACAGTATCAACAGGTCAAATTAACACGAAAGTACGATTTGAGAGTACTCGGAGTTTCGTATATGTTTACATGATAAAGCAATATGACGTTGTTATTACGTTGCAAGACATTTTACTTTGAGAAACCAAATTAGAAATGACCCTGTGTAAACCTGATGTTTTTTTTTTTTATTTCTATCTTATGTGAAAGCATATCTTTTAATAAAAAGTGTCAAGTAAACTATCAGATATAAGTTAAATTCGCAGTGTAAAAACAATATTAGGTCAATGTCATAAAAATATAAACTTTTATGTACTCAAACCAAAAACTGTGAAAGGGCTCGGTAGAACCTCGCCCTTTCTCCAGTTTCTCAGCCTCATTAAAAAATTATATATTTTTTCTGAAATTGACCTAATATTGTATATTTATTATAAATAACTAATTGTTTACATTGTAATAATTTTTAAAACAGCTATATTTTCCGGCCAAAAAGTGGTCTTACTGGACCTACTCCTTTGATGAAACAATCGACAAATTGATGGCTATTCCTGAATTCTATCGTGAGAGACAATAGAGTGATTTGTATTATTGTTTTCAAATAATGTAAGGTATATTGTTGTAGTGCTGGAACAAATAACCGTAATGTTTGTGACGTGAATGTTTTTACACATTAAGTTTGTTATCACTCAAGTTGGATATAAACCTATTGTTTAAACAATTGGAGGTGCCAAAAATATATACGTGCATGTAAACACTACTAATTGGTTCTTCTTTATAGCTTACTAGTAAAATAAGTTTCTTTAAACATTGAGTTGATCAATAATGCACCATAATAAAATGCTTGATTTCTTGATTGACAACATATTTGTTACGTTCGGAGGACGTGTTTTCAAGAGAATATCGGCATTCCAATGGAACGAAATGTGCCCCTCTTCTTGCCGACTTGTATCTTTATTACTATGAGGCTGAATTCATACAGGAACTTCTTAGGAAGAAAGATAAGAAGTTAGCAATATCCTTTAACTCTACTTTCCGCTATATAGAGAATGTTCTTTCACTAAATAATTCAAAATTTGGTGACTATGTCGAACGCATCTATCCAAATGAACTTAAGATACAGGATACAACAGATACAGTGAAGTCGCCCTCATACCTTGACTTACATCTAGAAATTGACAATGAGGTTCGATTGAAACCAAAACTTTACGACTAAAGAGATGAGTTCAGCTTTCCAATTGTGAACTTTCCATTTCTAAGTAGCAACATTCCAGCATCACCTGCATACGGTGTATATATCTCATAATTGATACGATATTCCCGAGCTTGCGTTTTCTATCATGATTTTCTTGATAGGGGGTTGTTGCTCACAAGGATGCTATTAAATCAATATTTCCAAATGGTGAAGTTGAAATCATATCTTGGTTGACCATTATGGAATAACCGTTTCACAAATGATATCGGATATGTTCTTTACGTCGTAATAACAATCCCCTTTCCTTTCATATATGTGACCTACCGATTTAGACTTTTTACTGGATATCTGATAACCTGTGGGACAGGATCTGCTTGCCCTTCCGGAGCACCTGAGATCACCCCTAGTTTATGGTGGGATTCGTGTTGTTTATTCTTTAGTTTTTATGTTGTGTCACGTGTACTATTGGTGTCTGTTTGTCCTTTTCATTTTAAGCCATGCGTTGTCAGTTTATTTTTGATTTACGAGTTTGACTGTCCCTCTGGTATATTTCGTCCCTCTTTTTATACATAGTATTACACTTTTGAGTATATGTGTAAAAATTATAAACTTTATTATAATTTGATAGCTCAGGTAATCAATATAAATTTTCAGAATAAGCAATTAGACAATTTTTTGTAAATAATTTATTAAATTATTCATTATAAATATAATTTATTTACAATGCCATAATGTGTTGTTACCATCTGTACAAGGATCGATTTCTCATTATAAATAGATAACCACACGAAAAGTATTATTAAAATGCAAATATCGAAATTCTAATATTTTCTAGACTTGAACATGTTGAATGCGTTTTTATTTTCATCTATTTGCTTAACCATGGTAATATCGACTTTACTTTAATTTATTATCTGTGGTTGTCCCTTTGTTGTCTCTTTTCTGTTTTAACAGTTAATTGACTGATCTAAATAACTAGTTAAGTATGTTTATAAATCAATCATTTCTGATATACCATTCTCCCATGTTAGAAAATGATGAGCGCTCAAATTTATGCTGAATCCAACTGCATATTATGTTTGCCTTTCCTTCGACAGAGGGAATGAATCTTCAGCCAAGAGGTTGACGTTTGTTATAATTGTGATCCTATTTCGCCCCTATATTATAGGTTAAATAGGCTGTGAATTCTTAGTTTTTGTAATTTTTTCAAATTTCTCATACCAAACCTTTGAAAACTATCTACAAAGTATAAGCATAAACACTGACTTTTATGGTTTGCTCTAATTGTATCCAAACAATCACACCACACACCCTTATTTGTATAAATTATTTCTGTTATTTTCAATCCCGAAGAAGAAATGTGCTCAGCAGTAGTATGGCATAATAATCATTTTCCTCCCACACATCCTTTTTTATATAAATTGTTTCTGTTATTTACAATTCTGAAGAATTGTGCTAAGCAGTATGATTGCGTAAAAATCATATGCCTACCACACCCTTTTTTGGATAAATTGTTTCTGTCATTTACAATCCGAAGAAGAAATGTGTTCAGCAGTATTATGGCGTAACAATCATATGCCTAGCACACACCATTTTGTGTATAAATTGTTTCTGTTATTTACAATTCCGAAGAAGAAATGTGTTCAGCAGTATTATGGCGTAATAATCATATGCCTGCCACACACCCTTTTATGTCGTAACTACATTCCCTTTCATAAATGTGACCTTCCGAATTAGACTATTTAACCGGAATTGTTATAACATGAGCAACACGACTGGTGCCACATGTGGAGCAGGATTTGCTTACCCTTCTAGAGCACCTGAGATCACCCCTAGTTTTTTGTGGGGTTCGTGTTGCTTATTCTTTAGTATTCTATGTTGTGTCATGTGTACTATTGTTTGTCTATTGTTGTCAATTTATTTTCGATTTATGAGTTTGACTGTCCCTCTGGTATCTTTCGTCTCTCTTCTATGCATATTTCAAACAGCTCGTTTATCAGTCAGTAAAAGCACAAAGCAATAATACACCCGTTAAGTGTAGGTAAACTTGTATCTATATAATTAGCCTTCAAGTCAACTGGAATGGTTGATATTATACTCTTCAAGTTACATAAATGTAATCTGACAGCATAAGCATAAAAGATTTATTTAAAGTCGGTTATATCAATACAACATAAGCTCTGTAGAGATTTTATCCGACATATATATAAGACAAGCACAATACACAAAAGACATAAAACATAAAGCACATCAAACAAAATAAATAATGTTATCCAGCACAGCAATTAATAAGCACAATTAAATCATATATTAAGAAAACATAAAATGCAGATAAAATAACGTTCATTCAATAGCTATTATAAAGCACTAAAAGTAATTCAAGCGGACTCAAATAAAAAGTTATGCCTAATAATTTAAAAGCAAGAGTATACAATATAAATAAATAAACTGATCTACAGCTCTTCGAGATCTGCAGGAGGAACACTGACACGAACTGCCCTCCAAATTACCAACCAAACTTTTAAACTGACCCAATGACATTTCTTCCCTCATCTTATTTGGTAATTCGTTCCCGATTTTGTCTCCTGCATATCTGAATGAGTGTAGCCCATAATAGTTGTCCTTACCCTGGTACCATCTGCTATGTTGTTATTTCTAAAAGAGTAATTACATTTTTTTTTTATTTCAATTAGTTAATGTAGATAAAATGGTCATTGTTTATTAATAGTTTTATATACCTCTATTGCTATCATTCTAATTCTTCTGATTTCTAAACTTGGTAATTTTGATTTAATTAACAGTAGTTGACAAGTACTACAATAGTCTTCATATATAAATCTTAGGATACGCTCCTGTATTTTCTCTATTTTTCTGGTATTACAATCACCACAGAAGTGCCATATTACAAGACAATAATTAAAATTTGACATAATAAATGAATATTATATAGTAAGTCTACCTAATTTTGTTAAATGTTTGCCAATACGTTTAAGTACATGTAATTGTCTTGATGCCTTTTTACAAATGTTAGAAATATGGGCATCAAACTCAGGTTGATAGTCAATTGTTACACCCAATAATTTCACTTCTTTTTCACTATGTATAATACATTGTAATATTAACATCTAAATTAAATGAAATGTTTTTATTTTCAGTTTTTTTGCCTATGGCTATTGTCTGAAACGTTTTCAGAGTTGGCCTTCATTTGATTTAGACTGAACCAATTTATTAGCTCTAAGCTTTCTTTTTCTTAAATATTTACCACAGTGTCTATATCAGAATGTCATTCAAGAAAATGTTAAAAAGTAAAGGTCCTAATATAGAGCCTTGCGGTACACCTTTATATATCTTTCCAAGTACTAATATCTATACCAACTTTTACACATTGTTTTCTTTTACTTAGATAGCTGTATATCAAGCTTAAAGTTGTTTCAGATAACCCATATGCCTTTAGTTTTAAAATTAATAAATTATGAAGGAAATCAAAGGGGTCCACCAACACAGCAGCAATGTATTGATTATCATCAATAGCCTTCTCCCAATCCTAAATGATTTTCAAAAATGCTGTCAGGCAGCCGTATCCTGCTCTAAAGGCAGACAAATATGGGTGAAATATATTTTGAAAACTAAAAAACTTTGATACAACAGGTAAAATACTGACTGGCCTATAGTTGCCAACTTCCAGTTGACTATTCTTCTTGTGAAGTGGCACCAGTTGAGCCTCTTTTAGTTTGGACAGAAAAACAGAGTGCTCAATAGATTTGTTTATTAATTTTGTTATTGGTGTCACAACTGCTGGTTTTGCCAATTTCAGTATTTAAACGGATAACCCGTTTTTACCTGTAGCCTTATTTATACCAAGTGTTTTTATTTGTTTTTCTACAAACTTCTCTTCTTTACATTAAAAAAATAAATTACCTTCAGTTCTACAATTATTATAAATAGCTTTTATACTAGGGTGGTTCAGATCTACAGTACAGACTGATCCAATATCTTTTGCTACATTAACAAAAAAATCATTAAACATATTAGCCACCTTTGACTGATCATTTATAATGTTATCATTGTCACATTAACATGATTAAATAATGTTGTTCTCAAAATAACTACCTTTGTTTGTTAAGAAAGGTTTGATGGTGGGCCAAAAGTCTTTAGTTTTTGGTCCCCCTACACAACGTTCTATAAAATAATTTCTGACTGATTTACGCTTGATCTTGTTTACAAAATTTCTCTGGGCTCTGTATTTTTCCCAGTTTTTCTTAGATTTTACCTTATTGCATTTATTGTACAACATCTTTGTCTTAAATATAGATTGTATTAGCTCTTGATTCATAAATGGAGCAGGACTTTGTACATTTTTTCGTTGTTTCAATGGTATGTGTTTATTACCAGTATTTAGAAGATCAGATTCAAAGTCTTCATATGCTTTGTTGACATCATTGTTCTCATCAATTTTCTTTGGAACTTCTTTATGATTTATGTTGAGGTTTAATTGCTGACACATTGCTTTTAAATTGAAATGATATCACATTGTGTACATCACTTAAACATGTTAAAGCACAATTGAAATTTACTACATTTTGTATATTATGTTTTTTGTTAGTTAGTATAGCATCATTTAATGTTGGTTGTGTGATGCAAGTGGCATCTTTCACTACACTCTCTAGGTCACATATATCACAGACTGGCTCTAATGGGTCTCTAATGTTTGTTTCTTTTCTTTAGAAAGTAGGTCATAATTAAGGTCACCAAGAAGTACAATGTTGTCATATTTTACTGATATCTTGTCATACGATTGTATAAAATCGTTTTTAAACTCATCTGTAATTGACTGTGGTCTATATAGACCGGCAATCAGCCTCTTTTTAGCATTTATAACCAATTCTACACATAAGGATTCTATCGTTTTGAACTCAAGATGTGACTGTAAAGAACAAAACCCCGCTGAAATTAGAATATATTGTTGGATTCTAGTTGCATGTAAAAATTTTATCATGTGATATTCATGAACATAGAAATAAGAATGAATTTGATACAATGAGTGACGTGTTCCGACACGTTGTTATTTGTAAAAGAACTACAGTCGACTCTCGTTATGTCAAAGTCAGCCGGACCAGAGAAATATTTCGAGATACACGTAGTTCGACTCAAACGAACACCGGAAGTTCGACAATCTAAGGGACACAACTCTTGCTTAGCTTGGTAAAGCTAAAATAAATCCGGGTGAATATGACAAGGGGATCGATATTCTAGTATCAGATCGATGTATTTGTATGTCACAGTCTTTTATTATTATAATGACTGTTATTTTTACTTATTAAATTGTTTCAATTAAAAAAAAATATCCTATGGCTTTTCCAAGAGAGTAATTTCCAATCGTCAGTTTCGTAATTCAGGTCGCTAATAGCTGACAAAATTGTTTATTCTCGGATACAAGAGATTTAAGAAAATTTTGATTTCTATTCATTTTGTTTTATCTCACTCTTTGTTTTCAAAAGAACATATAATAAGATTAAAGACGCCGTTTGAGTAGTTTTTAGGTGATCATCAACGGAAGCCATAATCCTCACTTTATACACACCCAAGCTCATTAGTGTAAATCACAAATTAATTGTTTTGTAAACAATTAAAATACTTTTTCATGAACATTAACAATTTATCACTAATTATTTATAAAAATTCTACAAAAGATAATCTTAGGAAAACACTCATGGAAATAGCATGTCATAAATCAATACAGTGGTCAGTGACCGGAAATTTAATTACACGTGTATTGTCAGATTAACTCTTCAATCCATTTAAATCCCGGAGGTCATGTTTTGACATATGTGTATTAGTTCGAGATAAAAAATGATTTTTGAATGCTTTTGTTAACCTTGGGACCGTAAATTTAGTTCGACTCAACCGAAATTTCGACTCATCCAATTTCGACTCATCAGGAGTCGAATTACATACTTTTGTATGGAATAAAGTTCGGGACCACGTGAAAACTTCGACTCATCCGAAATTTCGAGTCAACCGAGTTCGAGACAACGAGAGTTAACTGTATATTAGAAATATGCGACAATAAACCAACACGAACAGACAAGTTTCTATATTGATTCATTTCCGTCCAAAATTTGGTTTTAGTGAAAATCATTAGTGCGTTTAGCATCGTCACTCATGGCCCCATTTTGAACGAGTGGTTGACAAAATATTATCCTATATTGAAAGAATTTTCGGCATATTAAATTTTTATGATTGACAATTAGCACTGCTGTCATTAGGAAATTGCGATTAAGTACAACACACATGTCAAGTTTATCCATGCACAATAACGATAACTAAGACGCCTGATTAATATCGACCGTGCAGGGATACAGACGATCACCTCTTTCTGGAAGCGCACAAAATTGACGATAACTTGGAAGTGGTCTATTGTATAGTAAACGGTATTTTTACAAAATATAATTTATAAATATTATTTTATTCATTTACAGGAGCACCATGCGATGCACAGCCTTGTAAAAACGGAGGCGTTTGTCGCAACGAGGTCAACAGCTATTCATGTACGTGTCCGGTTGGATGGACTGGTCCTCAATGTGAAAGTAAGTTTAAGATATAATTATATATAAGCCATATTGCTAGACTGACTAGGTTTGAAAAGACTGAATAAGGTCGTTATAAAAGAATTTCAAAATTGTTTTTTCAACATTAATTGAAAATTAAATTAAGTTTCGGATGGAAAACTCAGCAGTCGATCAACGACCAGGCATTTTGTTTTCTGTTTTAAAAAATATCAAGACAAATCATACATATTTGTTTTTTTTTTATGAACATGAAGAAACACGCACATATGTGGTTTTAATTTTGTGGATCCTACATTCCATCGTCGTCGTCGTCGTTGGCGGAGGTGTTCACTATATTATTCACTTTGTGGTTAAAGTTTTTTTTAATTTTAATGACTTTCTTAAACTCTCCTGAATGTGTACATAACTTCGACGGAAACTGGTTAATAAGCATATGATAGTATCAAGAAGTAAATTTTGTAACATTTTTGTTTTTGTATTTTTCTTATAAATTGACAATTTGCCAGGAAAATTAACACTCACTCTGTGGTTAAGGTTTTAAAAATTTCAATAACGTTTTTAAACTATCCTGGTTTTGTACCAAACTTGGACAGAAGCTTGTTTATGATCATAAGATATTATCCAGAAGTAAATTTTGTAAAAACAAAATTCATTTTCCATGTAATTTACTTATAAATGGACTTTGTTTTTTATGCCAAGAAACTAAACCTTCACTCTGAGGTTAATGTTTTTAAATTTTAATAACTTTCTTATACTATCCTTTATTTGAACAAAACTAGGACAGACGGTTGTTTATGATCAAAAGCTAGTATCCCGAAAATTTTGTACCTGTTTATCTGTATTTTACTTACATATGGACTTAGTTTTTCTTTCAGTTGACAATACATACAGTCTATTAGATTCATAAACTATCCGTGATTTTTACCAAACCTAGACAGAAACTTCTTTCAATCAAAAGATAGTATCAAGAGGAATATTTGTATTGATTTTTATCCTCATTTTTGTTGTTGCTGCAATTAATAGCAAAAGTAAGCGAGACACTGGGTTCCGCGGAACCCTTACAAATTTATTATTTGTAAATTCATGTTTTTTACAATTAGAAAGCAACTGCTATGGTTAACATGGTTAAATATCACTTTCATTATAAGAATTTTATGTTTTACTGGTATGCGTTTCAATCATTTTGTGTAACTTGTCCACTATGGGCCTATATTTTGTTTTAAGTATTCGACCAAACAGTTGTCATAATTTTGTCCTTTAATTGTATCGATAGAGGAAAGAGAGTGATTTGCATATTGTTGACAAATAAGGTAAGGTTTGTTATTATAGTGCTGGAACATGATAAAATTAATACTTCCCCCTGAAGGCGGTACCCAACACCTAGACTAATATTAAATTGGCCCGTTTAATTTTCATAAAACTTTGAAAAAATATTTATTTTGAGCCCTTTACAAAAATATAAAACTTTCAAAAAATTTAAACCAACCACTTTATCAGAAATATTTTTATGGTTAAATATCAGTGTGACAAACACATATTTTGATCATTGAGAGGCTTAATCTTTACTTAACAATACAATGTTATATACACGTTTAGCTGATTTTTACAGATTTGTCTCCCAGTTGTGTTAGGTACCACCTTAAACTTTTTTACACATTATGTTGACTTGATTATAACTAAAACGATATAGAGTTCGATTTCAACCTGTTTAAACAATTCCAGCTGCAAAAAATGTATTAGTGTCATGAAAACAACCGCGTGATTCTAATATATTGCTTACTATGCTTAGTTAAGAGACTAAAGAAACAATATATTGACCAAATCCGTAGTATGCATTGTATAACACATGATCTGCTCTGCGTAAATTTGAAATAATAGTTATCAATTTAAGGAATTATCAAATTTATAATTTCATAGCTCAAAAATATCAATTTTCAGAATAGGCAATGAGAGAATAATTGTAAATAATTTATTAAATTATTCATTATAAATATAATTTATTTACAATACTATAATATGTTGCTACCATCTGTACAAGGATCGATTTCTCATCATAAATAAATCATCAACAATTATTATTACGAAAATGGAAATATCGAAATTCTAACGTGTTCTAGACTTCATTGCGTTTTTGACGTTTATTTATTTTACCATGGTAATATCGACTTTTCTTTAATTAATGGAGTTTGATTGTCCCTTTGGCCTCTGTTTGCTATTTTTACAGTTAATTGAATGATCTAAATGCTTATTAATGTTTGTTAATAATTCTATTATTGCTGCTACACAATTGTCCTAGGTTAGAGAAGAATGCGCGCTCAAAATTATGCTTAACTCAACTACATTCTACTTTTGCCAGAACTCAATCTTTAGTCACAAAGCAAAAATGAATCCGTCAGTATGATATTTTGTGTATTTATATGAACAACCCAAAAGTTTACTTGAATGGCTGATACTTTACTCAAAAATTATTCTGATTGTGATAAAGAACAAAACCCCGGTCAAATCAGAATATATTCGTGGTTTCCACTTCAAAATGCTATTTCATCTGATCTGGCGGAGCGTTCGTGTTAATTTGCATAACGACTGTCTATTTGAAGATGTTGGCAATAAGGTTGATTGCCGTTACATATATTATTTATTTCTAATTTCTAATTAATGAGTTTATCCCAAAACTATAGATGAACTGGTCTTAAATAAGAAAACCGGTTAAATCCCGCCAAGTCAAGTGAACTAAATCAAGTAATAATTGCATGTAAAAATGTTAATATGTCGTATTCCGTGCACTTCATGAACTCAGAAATAAGAATGAATTCGAAACAATGATTGACATAAGTAGGTACGTGGTCATTTTAAACAAGTTATAATAGAAGAGTGTGCCAATAAACTTAGACGACAAGACACATTTCATTTAAAAAATGGTTTTAGTGAACATCATAAGTGAGTTTAGTGTCACTATCACTTCCAGTTCCAAGTTAAGCGATTGGTTGAAAATATGATCCTGTATTGCTCGATTTATTTGGCAATATCAACTCATATAAATAACAGTCAATCATTGCTGTAATTATTAAGTACGAACGGGGAAAAGAATTCTAGTTTATCCTTGAACAATGTCGACCACTAAGACGCTTGATGAACGTTAAAAGTGCAGGGATTCAGGCGACCCCCTCCATCCATTAAATGAAGTCAAACATGCCCGCACTTTTGACGGTGAAGGACTTATCTTGATAGTGGTGTATTGTATCGAAGACGGTATTTCCACAATTAAGAATTAGACAGTTTTTTATTATGAGAATGTTATTCATTTACAGGAGTAACATGCGATGCGCAACCTTGTAAAAACGGAGGTATATGTAGTTACCAGGGGAACAGCTATTTATGCACTTGTACGGATGAATGGACTGGTCAAAACTGTGAAAGTATGTTTTATTAGTCTTAAGTTGTTCGTTATATAAGCCATATTGTTATACTGACTAGGTTGGAAAAGATTGAAAAGAGTAATAATAGAAAGATTGACAAAAATTAAAGAATTTATAAATCATGTTCTTCAATTTTCAAATTAAAATGAAATTAAATTTCCTATTGTCAGTTCAACATTCGAACAACGACAAGTAATCTTAAATTCTGCTTTAAATAATCTAAATGAAGAACACATGTTAATTTTGCTTCTTTCTTTTGAACCTGAGGTATACTTAACTCTTCGACTCTATTTTAAAAAATACAGTCAGAAAACAACTGCTATGGTTAACATAGTTAAATCCTTATGGTTTTAAGTCTTTAATGTTTTTAGGTATCTCTATTGTAAATCATACATGGGACATGTCTTTTATTGGTCGATTAATGGATAGAATAAGTACAAATGTATAAGTATTTGTCAAATCCAACCTACCAAAGGATGTAATGTTTGGTTAAAAACAAATACACTAACCACATTTTTTATATTTTCCCACGGAGAAACTACTTACGATGATCTACAATTAGCAATTTTTGCTGGAATTATATATTTTTGATACTCCATTTTGGCCTTTCAGAAACACCTAAATATATAACTTTCCTAAAATCAAGTACTATTTACTTTTAGTTAGTCCATGCAGTGTTAAGATGGACTGTTCTGATCTCAAAAACTCAACCTGCAAAACTGGCATATACGAAATCAACAGGAAGATGACATTTAATGTTCGCTGTGAAATAAATGATGATCAAGGCGGCTGGACCGTATGTACTGTAAGATAGTGGTCAATTGTTCTATATTGACAATTTAGAAATTAAGGACTTTATTTTCAAAATTCATAGATTTTTCATAATTATAGAAAAAAAACCTAGAATATTTTATCGTGTGTTTTTCTATGTTGTGAAACACAGCTGTAGACTTTCAGGCAAATAATGCCCTGAGTGACCCTTTATTTAACTGTGATATACCATATACTGATTTTAAATCTTATATTAGAAAATACGTTTGTAATATATTGAAAAATGAATGGAATAAAAAAGATGATAATAAATTACATGAAAAAAAACTAATTTAGGTAAACATTTTCATAATAAATTTTATGTGCAGAAAAGATCAGTGTGTTATTTCTAGATGTCGTATTGGTCAATGTTATTATATTTCAATCGATTTTAATTTTTAACACGTTAACTTACTGTTGATTTTTTTTGTAAATAATCAATTTGCTTTAGTCTAGAATTTTCTTTTATTGCAGGACCTTTTGTCTTATATATTAAAATATGCTTTAAATTGTAAAAATTCGAATAAGCTCTCGCCGCGATATAGCCTATTTGTACAAATGCGTCGTAAAGCAACCATTAATCAATCAATCTATGTTGTGATATTATACTATTGTTTCAGGGAAAAGGGTGAAGGTTTGGTACCATTAAAACGTTTAATCCCGCTGCAAATGGGCCCTTAATAGCTTGTTGTTCGATGTGAGCCAAGGCTCTGTGTTAAAGGCCTTACCTTGACCTATAATAGTTTACTTTTATAAATTATTATTTGGATGGAGAGTTGTCTCATTGGCACTCACACCACATCTTCCTATATCTAGGTACGACAAACTGTATCTTTACGTTAAAGACGAAGTGAAGGATGAGATCATAATGTATAAAGCAGGGTCTGACCATAAATTTGGAAAGTGCACTATTCGTGATATGATAATGATTAAGACTTGGTAATAACTTGATCCGTGCACTGACAATAATTGTGACTTCCTTAGTACGTTATCCATGATCTGAAAACAATTGTGACTTCGTAAGTGGATTTTCCGTGGTCTGAAAAAGTCGTGGTATGCATAATCTGGCATTATTGTTTTGCATTTTCCGTGATTTGCCAACAGTTGGTACTTTAAAAGTGCATTATTCATAACCTAACAATAACGTTGACTTCGTAAGTGTACTATACTTGAGCTTGCAACAACTTTGACCTAGTATGAGTGTTTTCCTTGATCCGATAAAATATTTTGACTTCATTAGAGTAATATGCATGATCTGACAATACTTGTTACTTTGCAAGTGCATTATTTGTATTATGAATATAATTTTGACTTTTTATATAATCAAATAACATGGATGTGAAATTTATTAAAACATAAACTTTCTTATAATCCTATTTCTTATAAATTGATCACAGGTACTTGTCTTTAACTCATTTACATTGTTAAAAATAGTCGATTAACCTGTAAAGGTATATCGAGTATTGTCTCAGAGACAAGTGCCTTTGAAATGACGTTGGTATTCAATTCAAAAATCTACCAGCAGAGGCATCGATCCAGTGGTGTATCAAAGGTATACGGCTTATAGTTTAATACGCCAGCCGCGCGTTTTGTCTACATAAGACTCATCAGTGACGATCAGATCAATAGTTAGAAAGCCAAAAAGTACAAATTGAAGAGCATTGATGACCCAAAATTGCCGAATCCGGCTAAGTATAAATATGCCTTGGATTGGAAAATCCTTATCATTTTGAATAATTCAGACTTTTCCAAACAATACATTTGTAAAACCCGGAATGGTTTGAGCTAAAATGATTCATGCGTTTTGAACACCGGTTTACTACTGTTGACTTTCTTTATCGCGTATATGATATGTTTCTACAAAAACAATTTCACGTTACCAGCAAGCTTAACCTAATTGTTTTAGGTATTCCAGAGAAGAATGAACGGCCATGTTGACTTTTACAGGGATTGGGATTCGTACAAAGTAGGATTTGGAAATATGACTGACGAATTCTGGCTAGGTAGGCTCTATTTCTACGTATTTGAATCTCAATTTGAATTATCATAAAAAAAAGTATGGTTAAGAAAAAAGTATAATATATATGTACTAGAAACCACATTCTGTCAAATGATCTATAAGATGCAAATGATATCTTTTTATGAACGTTATTTTTGACAGGGAAACTGCTTCATAAGCTTGGGAAGCTATTTGTTTTTACAGATTTGAGCATCAGTTATCAATATAATGTAAACAGACGAAGAAATTAAACTGTAATTTTTTTTATGATCTAAAATTTACCATCAAATTTTCTGTTGACCAATCTTCACTAAGATGTAACCCGCTATTTTGAATTGCTTGGATACAAAAATGTTATATTACTACATTACCATCGCAATACAACACCTGCCTGTCCTAAATTGAACGGTAGAAATAACTTTATAATCTTTTTGAAATGCATTAGAATCAAAATAACAGTAATGTAGTCGAAGAATTGCCTTCGTCAATGTACGATGGCAACTCCAAAATTACAGTACTGTTATTCCTTAAATAGATTACGGATTATTATTATTAATTCAATCAAGTGAACACGTACATTTCATGAGATAGATTGTGATCAATATGTGTCAATACATGCAATTTAAATATCTTTACAGTCACATGGAAAACAAATTGACTTTCCCGAAACTTTTCTTATTCATGCATTGGCCATGGAAAATTTAGCCCCTGAGCAAATCAAAACAAAAACCTTCTAAGGTCATCATTGTTAAAACAAAACAAAAAGTTGCATCATTACATTACGGAAGAGTTGATCATAGGCCCATTAACAGAGGTGAAAGCAGGGAATGACTTCGAACCATGATATGATTACAATAGGCATTTCACAACAAGGATTATTTTATGAAATACCTTAATCAGCATGACCAAGTATGCTCATGACTAGAATGTATATCTACTCCATTACATTTTTCAGGTAATACATATTTACATTTATTGACAAACCAAGGGAACTTTATCCTGAGAATCGAATTAGAGGATTTTGATGGAAATAATCGTTACGCTGAATACACCCACTTCTCTATCAGTGATGAAAGTTCTGGATTCAGACTGAGATTCAAATATTATACAGGAGATGCAGGTATTATATTTAAAACATATGAGAAGTTGTTTTCATGTTTTAGTAGGTGGAGAACATGGAGAAATATAGAAACTACAAAAGTAATAGTTCAGGTATAAAAAAAGTGTACAATTGTATCGGATAAGAAATAATTTGGGATAACAATAAATGACTAAAAGATTCCTTTCGGGATTGAAAAAAAAGTTTCATCTTTTATGTTTACACTTATTTAAATATATGTCTAGATATGTCTAGCCTCAGTATTATAAAAATGTCCGGTCAATGTTAAAAAAAACTATTTGTATTCGGCATGAAACTGTCAATGGCTGTGTAAAGCCTCCTATAACAATGTATAATCACGTTATGTACAACCAATGAATATTGAATACATTTTACTAGATACGCCCGAAGCTAAAATTGCGAAAGGAAAAGCTACGAATCAATTTGAATCTGAGAAGGAAGAGAGGTTCTGTAGATAACCATAAAAGAAAACGTCTCAGGTCAATTTAGTGAGAAAGACTTTTTAATTAATGATTGATAGAAAAAGTTTAAAAACAAACATTTTCACATTTTAAACCTTACATTTGCCTGAATGTTTTTCATCATCTTGGATTGTAATAAAGCAACACAAAAGTGGTCCAGATCTTTAAAGGAATATGCAAATTTAGAGAGCAGAATGTAATTCATGTATAACACTTTTCATCTTAAGAAAGAAAATACTGTGTTTGTAACATTTTTATGAATGTATTTAAAACATTCATTATATTTTGTGTTTGATTCAACTTTTTCATTTTGCAATATAGGGAGAGGAAAATTCTGATATTGTTACTTTATATTTAAGGAATGACTGTTCTATTTTTTCTGTCTATAAAGAAATAACATAAAAAATGTGGTGCACACTGAATAACGTGCGTAGAGGGTTATTTAACAGTGTGCACCACATTTTTTTAATGTTAGTTCGAATAGACAGAAAAAATATTACAGTCATCTCTTATATTTTAATTCTTAATTCCATTTTAAACCGTAGAAAACCATGAAAAACGTTGATGACGTCACGGTCACATGACTTAATTATTTCTATGGGCTGATAACAAAATAACGTCAGCCAATCAGAAGACGCGTTACATTCAAAATTAAATTATTGAAATGTGTAATAAATTTACGTTCCTTATTTTGTAGCAAGAAAGCGAGCCCCGTGACCCATATTTTCCTTTCATTTACCAATAGCATCTCCTCAAATTTTATCTATTTGTAGTTTTCTTCTTATTACACAAAGAGTGTTCTCGATTAACAACCTATTCAAAATTTGACAATTTTGCACGACCAGAAGCTTTCAAAAAGGCCATATGATCCCTAATATTTGTTATAAGGGATAAGGTCCGGTAAGGACTGATTTTGGCCTCAAACTTCAGTTTTATCTGATTTCATGACATACCATTTCCTTGTCATTTCGGTGCTTACAGAGAATGATTCTTATGTGTCTATTTCTTTCGATACAATTAGTTTCTGTGAAAGATTTCAACTGATTTAATCAATAAATACGCTCATATTCAAGCTTAAATATGAAAAAATCTATCAAATATGCAATAATATGTCACTTGTCAGATGTTTTTTGTCAAAAATGAATGTGGCCGCATCCGTGTTCACTCTCAACCTGCATATATGTTATGTATTATTATGCACTACAACTTACATTTAATTGTGAAGAATGAACAAAAATGCGGCCAATTCCAATTTAGACGAAAACCGTTTAAAATTTAAGGCATATGCTAAAATTGTCAAGATTTTAATAATTTAGCATGACTTAAGGATGTACTTAGGTAATCTAAGGTAAAATTAAATAAATCAAGAGTTCAAAATTGATACTTCAAGCTTGAAGAGTATAAGTTAAGAATCAAAATTAACTTACAATATTGATAGGTCATGGACTTTTACCTTATATTTGCATTGGTATTATTTGGGTCTCAAATCAGAAGAAAGAAAATTAAGAATCTGCTGAAATTTGTCAATTGCCTTTTATGAGCTGTTAAGTCTTATATTAAAAGATAAAAAGGAGTTATGGGCCAAAATATTTTACCTTGTATCATATGGAAAAACACCAAGGAGTCCGAACATTTGACATTTATTCAAAAACCTCACCTTAAGACATCCTTAATTATGCTTGTACCTGATATATATGTGCATTGTATTGTAAAAAACAGTCCATATATATGGAGCAGAAGTATTTTACTTTCAAATAAATAGCTAAAAGTATACAACTGCTATATTTTGGGTCCAAAAAGGTGTCTTACTGGACCTACTCCTTTGACAAAGCGATGAACTGAACTACATTTGACAAGTTATTAATAGATTTTAACGATTTCATTTGCGCCCTTTAACTACATTAAAAGCCAAGAGAACCGACCAAACTTCTAAGAAAAAAATGCTTGATAAGTTTCAAATACGTGTTTTAGCTTAATACATTGGTTTTAATTTGTACGCTGTTATCAATAGAAAAATAGAAAACTATAACTAGAGTACCTACGTTTGTAAATAACATTTACTGGTTTATCATATGATCATATGATCTGCTTTTTGGCCTTCAAACTAGACTGATTTTATATAGCCTTGTATACTAAAGTAGTATCCTGGTTTCTTTGATGACATAACACACATATATCTTACTTGTTAATCGCCATTTTTTGTTCTAACATTGCAGTCGTCCTATCGTTAATCAGTAACAACCAATCAATTAATATTTCAATATCTTTTAGGAGATTCGCTTGTTTTCCAGAATGGACAGATGTTTTCGACTAAAGATAAAAATCAGATGTATTGCGCACAGCACTTTAAAGGAGCTTGGTGGTACAATGGATATGGTTGTCGTGCTGGCAACCTGAATGGTCAGTATGTGAATGGAACTCATGAGTTAGTTGTTAATGGTTTGATTTGGAGGCATTGGAGAGGAAGATACTACTCGCTTAAGTCAACAAGAATGATGTTCCGTAAAGCATAGAAATCACTCATGTATAACTTAAACATAATAATTTAGTTTGTAACCCGGATTTATTTTTTTCTCAATCGATTGATGAATTTCAAGCAGCGGTACACTGCTGTTTCCTTTACTTAATAAGACGCTCAATAATAACAAAAAAATCATTTGAAAACATGAAACAATTCTACTCTGCTATTCATCAGCAAATTATTTCTATTGAGATGATTAAAATACTAAAATATTTGTTGTCGTTTTTCATCTGTGTCAAATATACATTGATTTAAAGATAATCGGAAACTTTGATAACAAGTTAGTGTGATATACCAGTTTGATGGACCCTTGATATCTTCTTCCCTATATTACATGTCTAACATGATTGAATCATAACTTTCTCCAATCTATGTGACACACGTTAATATGTATTTATTTATGGGATCGTTTCTTGCAGGTTCTTGAAGAAGTGATGCAAGTATATGAAATGGAGTGTACACATTTATGTAGTAATAAGAAAGCATGCATTTATTAAACAAAATAATTGAAATTATTGGTCCTTATTGTTACACCTGGATAATTACTGACTACAAAGCTGAAGATCTATATATTAATGTGAACAAATACAGCACGGTGACTGATTTTCATAACCCTTCCTCACACTGCGAGGATTTTAGAGGAATGTATTAAAAAAATTGACAAAAAAACCAAAGAGATAGTCAAACTCATAATTTTTAAACATTGTAATTGCAATAAAAAAAAAGAGGACAAAAAGACTAAAAAATAAAACATAGAAAACTAAATATAGCGACACAATCACTCACTTTGGTTATGTGCATATTGATTTTTATTTGAATCACATGTGTTTGGTTTTTTTTCTTCATTGGCTAGAGATAATAAAATGAACGGTACCAATTTTCTTGCACCAGATGCGCATTTCGACAATACATGTCTCTTCAGTGATGCTCGTGGATAAAGGTGGAGGGTTGAGATATCAAAAAAGCATGTTTAACCCCGCCACATATGTGGGCCTGTCCCAAGTCAGGATCATCTCTCTTTGTAAATCATTTTTTTTAATTTAAGTTTCTTGTGTCTTTTTTCTTGTTTCTTTAATTCTGAGTTTGGTATGATGTCCATTATTACTGAACTAGTAGACATATTTGTTTATGGGCCAGCTGAAGGACTCCTCTGGGTTCGGGAGTTTCTTACTGCCTCGAGGACCCATTGATGGACTTCGGATGTTGTCTGCTCTATGGTCAGGTTGTTGTGTCTTTGACACATTCCCCGTTTCCATTCTCCTGATCTTCATTTTATAATGCGGTACTTTTTATTTAAATCCTTAAGCTTATTTTCTTTTAAACCATTGCTGTAATTGTATGCATGATGTGATCATATTTCTATTAATTATACCACTTTCACAGAAAATGACCTTTTTTTTTTTTTAAATAAACAGTTGTTTATTGATCACATTTAAACAAATCAAAACAGTTTTAGCTGGTACCCTCCTTATACATAAAGTTGACATACATATATGGTTAATACTTATATGTTTTATAACCGTTGAACATGCTTACAACAAGTATAAAGTATAGGGTGAATAAGTCATTCATGTCCAGTGTAGAAAGTAGTACCGATATTGTCGACATCGAAAGTAGACAATGTCGACACAATATTGTACAACGTTATTGATATCGTTTCATATTCTTTTCTACATCGTTGACACTAACGATATCGCAAAGTAGACAATGTCAACATGATAGTGTACAACGTTGTCGATACCGTTTCATACTTTTGTCTACATTGTTAATTTTTGATATCGCTAACACATTACTCGTGTGTACATTGCTAATTTTGAATACAACATTGTCGACATGGTGTTGTATGAATATGTTTCCGTTGTATTTCATCTGTAAACTTTTTGAATTATCAAACTTTTTAAAACTTAGTTTGTATGATATATGGTTTGTCATGATGATCGAGTAAACTCATCATAGATACCCGGATTAGAATTTTATATTAACGCCAGACGCGCGTTTCGTCTAGTGACACTCGAATAAAAAATGTCTGAAAGGCCAAATAAAGTATGAAGGTGAATAGCAATGAGGACCAAAAATTCCTAAAGATTCTGCCAGATACAGCTAATGTAATCTATTCCTGAGGTAGAAAAGCCTTAGTTTTTCAAAAATCCAAAGTATTGTTAAAAGTTAATTTATAAATATGAACATATCAATGATAACTCAAGTCAATACAGAAGGACTGACTTCTGGACTAGTGACACCCTCGGGGAAATGAATCTCCACCAGTAGTGGCATTAACCCAGTGATAGCAAATTAACTCATCATAGATATCAGGATTCAAATGTACGTTAGACGCGCGTTTCTTCTACAAAAGTAGACACCAATGGAGTAGGAACTTTCCTCTTACAGGCAGCCAGGTCTGGAAGGCCCCAAACAAAACAAGAAGAATCAAACCCAAGAGCATAACACATATTTAAGTATCTTATTTAAAACTAAAAGGTTTAATAAGACAATGACACATCAATGACCAAAACACTCCTGACTTCGCACAGGCGCATACAAATGCGGTGGAGTTTAACTGAGTTTTGTTGGACCCAAACTACCCCCTCTGCTTAACCAGAGATTAAAAAGAAAAAAAATATCCCCAGAAAAAATACATCCTTAATAAAATCCAACCGAAAAAGATAAACGCCAAAAGGTAGTTAAAAATAAAATACTAAAAAGTAAAATCACAAAACTACTGAACTTAGAGGACAATCAATTCGGAAAGTCCATAATCACATGGCAAAATCATATACAAATACGCATCAAACACGAATGGACAAGAACTGTCATATTCCTGACTTGGTACGGCATTTTTAAATGTAGAAAATGGTGGATTAAATCTGGTTTTATAGCGCTAACCCTCTCTATTTGATGACAGTCTTATCAAATTCCGTAATATTTACATTGATGCGTTAACTAAACAGACACAATAAATAAAATAGTCAAAATATGGGTACATCAGTCATCATCGAATAATAATTTTAAAAGGAACAATTTAACACAACAACATTTATCTACGAATACATTCATTGAATTGTGTGTCTGACGTCAAAAAATGTTTTACTTCACATAGATTTGTCGTTCAATGTGCATACAAACAATTTTAAAATTAACATAGGCATGCAATGCTTGCATACAGGTTTTTTTTTAAAAGATAGCTCGCAGTTAATGAAAGCTAGCTAAGGATCATTTAGAAAAAATCAGTCCACAAAATTGCCAATTTAGACTTTTTCCCGGTATTCCTCTTCCATTATTATGGGTCTAGAGTTATGTTTTTATAAACAAAAATGACAAAATACGAAGTCGTACAATGCCAAATATAAAACATATACTAAGTGTATCGTATAACTCACCAAGTAATATCGGCGTTGTCAACAATGTAAACAGCAAGTAGAATGATGTAGACGCTGTTGTAACAATGTTGTCAACTTCGCGATGTCGGCAATGTCAACGATAGTTGACAGAGAAAGGGGACGATTTAGACGATGTCATCACGATATTGTCAACATCGCGGTGTCAACGATGTCCACGATGTCGTCACGACGTTGTCAACATCATGATTTCGGCGATGTCAACGATGTAGACAGGTAAGGGAGACGATGTAGATGACGATGTGAACGATGTAAATAGGGAAGGGGGATGATGTATACGATGTCGTTACGATGTTATCAACATCAAGATGTCAGGGATGTCAACAGTGTAGACAGGAAAGGGGGACGATGAATACGAAGTCGTCACGATGTTGTCGACATCACGATGTCAGCGATGTTAACAATATAGACAAGAAAGGGAGACACTGTAGATGCTGTCGTCACGTTGTCAACATCACAATGTTGTCAACATCACAATATTGGTGATGCAAACGATCTATACAGAAACGGGGGACGATGTAGACAATCTGGCGAGCAGGTATAAAATCATGAACCAAGTTGATAATCGAGTCACAGAGGCCGAGAGCATTTGTACTGAGGAGGAAACTATTATGATAGAAACTGTATTTGCTGAGTTGGTTACATAGATCTTTGAAACTCAACGAAAGACTGAAGAATCAGTAGTTTTTCGATAAGCAGACCTGACAAACCTCTATTTCGGGAATTTTTTACCATTTTTTTTGTTTAATTTTTGTCCTGTTGTTTTTCATTTTGGCATATATTTTTTTTTTCAATTTTGGCAAATTTTATTAATCCCGGGATGAACACGGGTGGGGTGTTATTTACACCATGGTAATTAACTAATCATATTGCAGTACTTTTGCTGCATAAGAAATAAAGCTTAAAGATACATTGCTTCAACATGGGCTATGCATATCGTATGACCAGGTACTGTAAATATCAACTCAACAAAGTGAAGTTGTTATTGAACGTTATTTAAATGAGGTTTGTCCGCTTTTATTCAATTGCAAAGTGTTTCACTAGGGTTTAGTTTGTTACCCGGATTTTTTCGATTTATGACTTATGGGCAGCTGTATACTACTGTTGTCTTTATTAACCACAGCTGCAGTCGATAACATAGACCATAACTCCATCTTAACAACATCAAACTTATATTTCTTGGGACCAGAATCTGTAATTTTCAACAAACAACGAACGAAAATGTTGGCATTAGAAAGGATCAGATTATATTACCCACAAGTAAACCAAAATCTAAAATGTTACCTGAACTTCCTAATGCTTACATGAATATTAAACCTGCATCTGAAAACAAAACAAGAACCACTTATTTTGCCCGAAGATGTTATTCATACTGCCATTCTGTTCTAAATTACGACTATCTGTTCATGAGTTTACAGAATAAGTTTGAGTGGTCAAAAGTGCATTTAAAGGGAGTGAAGACGACACTAATAATTAACGTAGTTTTTTTCAAGACACTTAAAGTAGATTTTTTTTGGCATTTGATAAAGGAAATGACCTGCAAGATAGCTCCTGATTTACGAAATTGATCACACTCTTGGTTCGTAATCAGAGATATTGCCATTTATTTTACGCTTTAACTGGAAATAAACTCATCATAGATACCAAACAAAACAATTATATTTACATCAGACACGCGTTTCGTCTACAAAAGACTCACCAGTGACGATCGAATAAAAAAATGCTTAAAAGGCCAAATAGTGACACTCTCCAATTTTCATGGAAATGAAAAGAAGCCTGCATGGCAGACTCTGGAAACCGGGGTGTTTGTGCGATTGAGTAAGAAACCTGCATCGGTGAGTGATGCTGAAATGGAGTTGAAAGAGGCATTTGTTTTAGTTATGCATAAACCCAACACCAATATTTGACATCAATGAATCAAGGCTGTAATTGTTTGTAAGGAAACAAAAACAGTATGAAACAATTCCGTCTACCAGAGCTCACTGCTTGCGAACACCAAACGAACTGCATATCAAGGTAGTCATGTATAGGGACAGGCAGTCAAACATGAACAGCGTCTACCTAGTCCGGGTGATTTTTGATGGATTAATGAGACTGCAAATGAGTTGTGGATTCCAAATTGGACACTGCAGAACTTTTCCATGAAGAAAATTGATGCAAGAAAACTTGTTCTGGTAGATGCAAGTCCGTCAAACCAGATTCCACAACAATGTGTTCCTGTAGCTGTTAAAACGAAAAACACCAGAAAATATGGTGAAGTAATATATTAATCGACCTTCCTGTCTGTCTAAAATAATGGACTTATACCAAATGTTTATAGCATATCCTTGGCACTACTATCTAAGTCGATTGTAAGAATTTACGACCGTAACCGGAAGTGGTGAATTATTTTCTGCCCTAAAGAACGTATGTGCCAAATCTTATGCTTGTATCACCATTTGCATGATTTTGTCAAAAATCGCACCACTGGGTCATACCACTGCTGGTGGACGTATCATCCCCGAGGGTATCACCAGCCAGGTAGTCAACACTTAATCGATTAAGTGTTGACATGAATATCAATAATATGGTCATTTTTATTAATTTCCCGTTTACAAAACTTAGAATTTTTCAAAAAAACTAAGGATTTTCTTAACCCAGGCATAGATTACCTTAGCCGTATTTGGCACAACTTTTTGGAATTTTGGATCCTCAATGTTCTTCAACTTTGTACTTGTTTGGCTATATAAGTATTTGGATATGAGCGTCACTGATGAGTCTTATGTAGACGAAACGCGCATCTGGCGTACTAAATTATAATCCTGGTACCTTTGATAACTATCGGTACTAAGCCGCCCCACTAACATATACTAGGAATAACGATGATGGATGATTGAATTATTAAAATTTTCTAAATGCATTTATCTTGATACGGGGACATCAATTGTTTCACCTAAATAAGTCATGCAACTTGCTTATTAGTTGATGTTAAATGATATTTTTCAACGAATAGCCCATATAGCAAGCTTTTCAAAATAAATTAAACAGTCGTAACAATTCTGGTCGCATTAATAACAGAAACATTTCCTACATGACTTTTTTTTTTTAAAACCAATACATTTTTAACAGTTTCATGGACTTCATAAAAGAATATATGTATTGAACAGTTGTACATTGATGTTTTACTAAGTGCAATTACTTATAAGTAAACTGAATTGTCAACTTGTTTAATGAAGCCGTTACTTGTATGTTCAATATGACAGTTGGTTACCATTCGTTTTGTTGATTGGTGACGTTTTCTTATGTAAGACTGAAAAGAAATAAGCAATGAAAAAATGATAAGCATCCCCTTGTTATACAGTGAATAAAATAAACAACTTACAAAAAACTTGTTTTTTTCTTATACCTTATCATTAAATTAGAAGCTTGATGCATGCAATAACATAACGTTTAAATATTTTTGTGTGAATTAATTTAAATGTGTATTTTGTTCGATGATATTTTTGTATTGATGATGAATAAATATGTTTAAACTAAATACATTTGTCTGATATCTAGCATTTAAAGATCAAATCTTGCCAATCTACTGTAAAACGTTGACAATATATTTATTCATGTTGATACACGAAGAATTACTAGTATTAAGAAAATAAGGTTCAGAATCTCGCAAGCAAAGTTCATCGATTATTCCGTTAAGATATCCGTTTGGTTATCTAGCGCTTAACGTTCTTTGATTTGCTTTCAAATATTTGGTTTGAAACGTTCCAGCTGGTGACGGAAAATGTAGAAAAAACACGTCAGACTCTAGAAACTTATATACACTAGAATCCTATTCTATTTTTTAAGTTAATAACGAAAAGGAGGATATAATTATTTGTGTACAAAAAACATTCATTTTTTTTTTTAAGTTCTATTGTACCGAAAGGATCCAAACAAAGAGTGAAAGGAAATAGTTATCAAAAGTTCCAGGCTTATAAGTTTTAATACACCAGACGCGCTTTTTGTCTACATAAGACTTATCAGTGACGCTCATATCAAAATATATAGAAAGCCAAACAAGTACAATGTCTAAGAGCATTGAGGAACCGAAATTTCCAAAAATTTGTTCCAAATACGGCTTAGGTAATCTATGACTGTGATAAGTAAATCCCCTTCGTATTTCGAATGATTTGTACTTTTGCAAACAGTAAATTTTTAAAAATGACCATATTTTTTATATGCTTTTCATCACCGAATTTCTGACTACTGGACTGATGATACCCTCAGGGACGAAACGTCTAGCAGCAGTGGCATCGATTCAGTGGTGAAAATAGTTATTGTCTACAAAAGAACGATTATATCAATTATGTATATTGACCTCAACAAAATCTAAAATCGTAAAGATTATAACAGTATGAAAACTTATCGTTTTATACATGTATACTGAGCCAAAATGTTTTAGCAGCTCTAAGGTCTTACCTGTCGCATTTTTCCCGGTTGACTGATTTCGCGGCATTTAAGCTTCCCACGTGAAATTAATGTTTAACCTCTGTACCTGAATTTTTTAAAAGGAATTTGAAAATTATTTTTCACTTAAGGTGGTACCTAACACTTCAGGGAGATAACTCTGTAAAGTCTTCTTAACGTTTTAATTACGTTGTGTTGTAAAAGGAATATTCTCAAAAATCAAAATTGGTGTTTGTCAAATTGCTATATAACCAGTGTAATTTTTCTGACAAAACGGTTGTTTCAAAATTTTTCAAATTTTTATATTTTTGTTAAAGTGTCAATGTAAATACTTTGACAAAATTTTATGAAAATTAAACGAGCCAAATTAATTTTAGTGAAAGTGTTCGGTACCACCTTAAACTAATATAATCGTAAGAAAAAATTTCGTTGGGCGTCAACCAATTCTCCCCGAAAATGACCGTAAGAAATTTCTTGGAATGGTCGATTCTGGAATGAGTATTGCCGACGTCGAGGATTGATCTAATGTGCATGAGTCAATAGTTTAGAGACTAACACACAGATATCGACAAATTGCAACTGCACAGGATAGGTCGATATCTGGTAGACCAAACAAAAGTAACGTCAAGAGAGGAGCACTGCCTTCGCTTTACGTCAATACGTGACAAATTGATTCCGGCGAACAGAGTAGTGAATTAACTAAGGACAGCTACTGACGTGTTTGCCAATCTTTCATTGATGCATGTGGAGCATAGCGAGAAATAGATTTTAGATAACACTATACTCATTTCCGCATTTTGACCCTTCTGCGCTCCATAAAAAGAAATTCCTAGTAAAGGAGAGTGATTAACATGTATGTTGCTCCAGACATGTCATAATTCCATTTGTTATTATTAAAAGTATATCTTGTCATGATTTTGTTATAAGATAAAATGTTATATTTTTTGCAAAACTTTTTTGACTCAGTATGTATGTGGTACATAAGATTTATTCTCAAAATGGAATTTAAACTTTACAATGTATAGATGCCTTTCTTAACACAAATTTGTTTCAGTTTCCATATGTCAAATTATAGTTTTATTCGACAAATTTTGGAAATTGTGTACAAGTATTTTTAATTCATTTCAGAAATAAAAATCAGCTTTTGATTATAACTTGTTGGATGAGTGCACGTCCCGATTAGATTGTGTGGTGTTTAGAGGAAAACATTGGTATTTTATCTACCAGTCTTTGTAAAATAATTGGCCCCAAGTCATAGAAAAAACCACGATAACAACAAATAGTCCACCAGAACCTTAACCTGCTTAACTTAGGTTGCAAAATAATTACATTGCTAAACAATATTCCTAAAAGATTATTGAATATTATGTTGTAGAAAGCGCAATCAAAAAATGGATCCTGATTGTTCATATATACTTAGTACGTAAATATACGGCTTCATATTATTGTAAGGTATAAATCTATGTGTAAATACACTTCAATAGCCGTGCGAATCAATAAGACACCAACTTAGCAATTCTAATAACAAATTTACTTCTAGAGGTCAACATACATTCTTGCACAACTAACGGTGACGAGATTTATGAAAACAAAATTATCAAAGATATCAATCAAGCTTGAGAACTATGAATGTATGTTGGTAACAATTGAAGTATGCCTGAATATCGGAAAAAACATTCTTCGAAACATAAAATATACACTGAAAAACAGAGCAGGCATTATATCCTTGTCCACCTGTTGTACATTCAGTGTTGTTTTTGTAATGTTAAATATTAGCAGTTATAGTAATTCGATTATGTCATTTCCGGAAAACACTTGTAGTTCGTGTACGTAATCTGATAATTTACTTTACTTCATAAGAGGGGCTGAAGTGTAGTTTAAAGAGTTATAAGTAGTTGACATTCCTAAGCATTTCATTACTTTTCGTTTATCATATCAAGTTAAATTGTACCATGTGTACAGATCGAAATTCAAAAATGGTATGAGCTTAGATGATAGGCACCTTCAAATTCAATGTTTTATTTTCAGTCAATATAGTCTAACAGAAACTACAGAGCGTTTCATGATGAAATAGCAAATAACAACATATTCATGCAGCGTTTCTCAAAGGTAAAATACAAACATAACATTACAAGTACTGTTGCAATACATACAATACATACAAAATTCAGCAATACAAACGTTGTTGCTATTGGCATCTTATGATAAACTTAAAAGCCCATGTAATTCAAATCTATACAAACGCAAAAACGAAACAACGAATGTCTCGTGTTAAAATTGAGAATGGAAATGGGGAATGTGTCAAAGAGACGAACAACCCGACCAAATAAAAAACAACAGCAGAGGGCCACCAACAGGTCTTCAATGTAGCGAGAAATTCCCGCACCCGGAGGCGTCCTTCAGCTGGCCCCTAAACAAATATATACTAGTCCAGTGATAATGAACGCCATACTAATTTCCAAATTGTACACAAGAAACTAAAATTAAAATAATACAAGACTAACAAAGGCCAGAGGCTCCTGACTTGGGACAGGCGCAAAAATGCGGCGGGGTTAAACATGTTTGTGAGATCTCAACCCTCCCCCTATACCTCTAGCCAATGTAGAAAAGTAAACGCATAACCATACGCACATTAAAATTCAGTTCAAAAGAAGTCCGAGTCTGATGTCAGAAGATGTAACCAAAGAAAATAAACAAAATGACAATAATACATAAATAACAACAGACTACTAGCAGTTAACTGACATGCCAGCTCCAGACTTCAATTAAACTGACTGAAAGATTATGATTTCATCATATGAACATGAGGCACAATCCTTCCCGTTAGGGGTTTAGTATCATACCATCATAACATATATGAGAAGAACATAACCCGTGTCATGCCAACAACTGTTTTTAGAATAAATATGTTTAGTTCCGATGCAAAGACCTTATCAGTGACTCAATATTAACGCCAAAATATGCAATCTTTAATGACTTGACAACAGTATCGTAATTATATCCCTTCTTAAGAAGTCTATTCAAAGGTTTTGTAAGTTTCTGAGGTGAATACTGATACCTTTGTGCTTTATAAAGAATATTTCCATAAAAAATTGGATGTGAAATACCTGAACGTAATAGAAGTCTGCATGTCGAGCTATATTTACGAATGATGTCTTTATACCGATGATAAAATTTAGTAAATGTTTTGACGAGTTTGTGATATCGAAAACCCTGGTGTAATAATTTTTCAATAATACATAAATTTCTCTCGTTAAAATCTAAAACATTGTTACATACACGAGCGAATCGTACAAGTTGAGATATATAAACACCGTAAGATGTTGACAAGGGAACTTCACCATCTAAAAACGGATAATTAACGATAGGAAATGAAAAATAATCCCTTTTATCATAAATTTTAGTATTCAGCTTTCCATTAGTGATATAGATATCAAGATCGAGAAAAGGGCAGTGGTCATTGTTAGTATTAGCTTTATTTAAAGTAAGTTCAACAGGATAAATTTCATTAATATACATACCGAAGTCGTCATTATTGAGAGCCAAAATATCATCCAAATATCTAAAAGTATTATTAAATTTGTTTATCAGATGTTGTTTCGATGGGTCTTTGCTTAGTTTTGTCATAAATTGTAACTCATAACAATACAAAAACAGGTCCGCAATAAGTGGTGCACAGTTAGTCCCCATTGGAATTAAGCATTATTTGTGGCTAGAGTCTTTACTTAATTATTATGCTTTATTGCATTTTTCACTACCATTTTTTGTAAGGCTCATAATTCTTTGTTCGTTTTTGGCATGTTTAGCATGTTAAGCACTGCATTACGTTGTTTTTTTTTGTAAACCCTCTGCACTTTTTCTCGATTCTCATATATGAGCCAAATTCATTTACTGAAAAAAAGTTATGTGCTCATAATCATAGCTGCTTACTTAAAAAAAATTAAATACAAGTCCATATTGTTATTGTTTTCTTGAACTTTTCTTAGATCTTTCTGTGTGTTTATTCGCCACAAACGATCCTCCTGACATTGTCCAAATGAAAATATAAGGATAAAAAGTTCATATATAGTCTTTCAACCGAATGAATATTTTCAGGCCGAATGACAAAATATATATTGTAAGGATGTCATTTGCTTTCTTATCAATCTTATATGATAATGGTCTTTATAATGTTTATACACAATTAGCATGTGCAGTTAAAGTCCACGGAGAACCATCCTTTTCAAGATATAAAACATGTTGGTGTTCAACATGTGTTGATAAAAGATGCAAATGTAAATGCTACTTTTGTTGCATACTTTTTGTACTCATAATCATTTTGTTGTCGATTATTACCAATTACTAAATCTCAACTATGAATCATATAAAGTGACCGCTATTTTTACAGAAAGACAAAACCCTTGGTCCATTCAAGGTTTCACAGTTCACCTCTGAAAAAAGTTTCATTCGTAGATTTATATGTCTTTCAATGTTTCTACATATTTAGATACATTACCTGCCATATTGCTTTTGTATTACGTCATGTCACGCAGAAAACAACCATTGAAGGAATAAGTAAGATTTATATAATATGACTTTTTCTTTTATATATCACGAGCGTCTATAAGATTAAATTTATATTGAAAGTATGTTCTACCTCTCCCTCCACTTTATTGTCTTCAAAGGAAAACAAGGCATCCGGTACTTATGTGTATTTATACCGGTTACATTCCAAAGTTGTGTCTCTAGGAGATGAAAAATAGGTATCATATCTAGGAACCTGAATGGTCTTGAAGTATAGATTATGCTTACTGGCGTTGTTTATTATCTTAATAACGTGTTATAGTATTCGTTGTTTTATGATTTTTTATATTTTATTTAGGTTTTTGGTGATATCCATTTGACGTGACTCTAAACTTATGCACCCCGATAGTGTTCTATAGTTTTATGTATTCTTCTCTGTCTTGTGTGCGTTGTCTATATGACCTTTTGTGTTTCTTTGATATATATGACGTGACTCTGTACTTTTACATCCCGCCATAGTGTTATTCATGTTATTGTCTATGATAATTTTTGTATTCTTGTCTTTCATAATTGTATAGTTTTTAATACTAAAAACGCATAATTATATGCGAAGTTCGTTTTCTTCAACATTTCGAAATTCTCTACTATCTATAGTATATGTTCAGTGAGTACTTTTAAGTAACTTTGTAATCATTATTAGATATATTTTCGATTAGTTATTTGCGCGCCATTAAGAAAAAGGCATAACAAAATAATAAAAATAAACACCATATAGTGCACTGCTTTGGATCGTCGTGATTTATAACTCTATTAATATCTAATAACATATCTACAGTAATAGCTAAAGCTTGTTGTGGTAAATGCTGCTTCTCTCTAGTAATCCCTTTCAACAATAACTTGACAGAAAATTCATCTAAATGAACAAAAGGTTTGTCTAACATCAAATGAATAGTTTTAACCCCACATACATATTTTTTTATAGAACTGACTGATTTGAACGATCTACTCAAAAATTTAATAAACAAACAGATCGTTTTTAATGAAACAGGACATTCATTTAAATTTAAAAATGTACAACAAAGCAAAAAGGCTCGCCACTGAACCAATAAATTCTTTTTTGTTCCTACAGCAAAGGCTGATAATGTCGATATCTTTACATCCCTTTCTAGTTCTCTAATTTGTCTATCTGAAAACGTAATTTACCATTCGTGAATAATGTTATTTAAATGACTTGTTTGTATGCTGTGTTATATAAACTTGTAACATTTGGAAGTTTGTTATATCCCGGGCTTGTATTTTTATTATGATTTCCTTGACAGAGGATTGCTACTCACAAAGAAGCTATTAAACCAAGAGTTCCAAATGGTGAATTTGAAATCATCCCTTCGTAAATTTTACGGACGCCGTCACGAGTTGGCTGATCATTTTGGAATAACCGTTTCACAGATGATATCGGATATGTTCCTTATGTCGTAACTACAATACCTTTCCTTTTCACGAATGTGACCTACCGAATAAGACTATCTACCGGATTTGTAATAACATAAGCAACACGACGGATGACACATATGGAGCAGGATCTGCGTACCCTTCTGGAGCACCTGATATCACCCCCAGTTTTTGATGGGGTTCGTGTTGCTTAGTTTTTTGTTTTCTATGTTGTGTCTTCTTTACTTTTATTTGTCTGTTTGTCTTTTTTTTTAGCCATGGTGTTGTCAGTTTATTTTCTATTTATGAGTGTGACTCTTCCTCTGGTATCTTTCGTCCATCTTTTGTTAGATATATTTGTTTGTTGTACTTTTTAATAAACTCTATTGTATAACACTTTATGAATAACATGTCAAATATAAATAATAAAGAAAAGCAATCAATCAGGGGTTTAAAAACAGGAAACAATGAAATTTAACACCACTCGTTGCCATGTATTATGTTTTGTTGATGATAACATATAAATATAAATATGTATTGATATAGTCTCAAAAAGAATTGCGCAAACACATTTTGTACTTTTTAACTACATTATCACTTAAATATGTTTGAAAAATTGTTATACGATGACTAGACTTGAATAAACAATTAAACTTTGAAATTTAAACTTTATCTGATTTTGTTTATCATTGCATAACAGTTGCTAAACAAAATCAATACTTATTGTGCCGGTATAAGTTACTATTGGTTAATCAAATATTGTTCTTTAGTAATATTTAATTACATTATCAATATCAATAATTAACCAAAAACGATAATTGATGAAATTGTCAAATAAAACTTTTCATAACTATATGCAAAAGAAACGAGGAAGGATGTTAACTATGTTAACACATAAATCAGTAGCATTTTTTTACTTGACACTATTGTGTAATTTACAAAACTTGTTAAGTGTATTCCAGAAAGACAAACAAATGGACGCACATGTGATTTTTGAATTGGAAAATAGAGGACCAAACATGTGTCTTCGTGAATGTAAACATTATAAAGGTTGTAGTGGTGTTAATTACAGACGAGATATACTGACTTGCCAACTGTTGTCTGTATCCCTACCAGGAGACAAACTAAAAGACAGTGAAGGGTTTTCATTCGCTAATTTAGACAATTATACTTTAGTAAGTTTTTTATTCTGATTCTAGTTTACAATATGCTTAATATTATACAAATATTATATTATTACTTTAGTTACAATAATTACAATGCAGTTGTAGTTATGATAGAAGAAGAGGAGAAACATGTGGAGGAATTTGATGGGTGTTGTTGAATTGTTGTATAAGTAAACAAACATCAGTATAATAGTTAGAGGAAGATTATAGGCACTGGCGCCTACCTTCTCCCAATTCTGCTATACATTTAATTTTAAACTTTGACAAACATTGACTGACTGTTTGATTTGTTTTTTCTTTAGACTGCAGCATCACCAAGGACTTATCGCGTTAAATCACTTGACATTAAATCTTATGTGTTCTTAAGGGAGAAATAGAGATTGCGTGGCACGCTCTTTCCACGTCAAAGAACCAAAGCAACAGCTAAATGATAAGTGTAAGGTGACTCATGCAATTTACAATGTCTGTTCATATCCAACATACCTTTATTGTCAATTGGCTGTCCGAATTATCTGCCTTTAATCCCGGTCGTTCTAATTGCAGAAACTACCCATTGTATCAACTAGTAAATATGTTCTTGTCCTGAATATGCACAAAATAATTGCCATTGGAAATAAAGCAAGCAACAATTATTTTACAGACGGGACTAGGTTTTGTCCATGCAAAATACAATTAATCTAAATATTATTTTAACTCCATTTTAACATTGATATAAATAGAGAGCAGCTAAACGTTACTTTACGACACAATAGTTCTTCATCAAATATCATTGATCAAATATTACATAACACCGCTTACAGAATATGACAGTTGTTTCCATTCGTTAAATGTGTTTGAGCTTTTTGATAAGGGATCTTTTTTCCGTTGTGATTTTTCACAGATTAGATAAAACATACCTGTTGTAAGATCATGACTAAGAGGTGCCTGCCAATTACTTATAAATGCGGCTGTTTTTTATTCTTTGGTAATCGCTACATAGTTATAAGATTCGAAGTAGTGTTTATATACATGTATCTCTATATAAATGTACAATAGCTATTTTCATATTTTTATTACTGTGCACTGAATGGACACGTTAACTGTATTGATTTTTTTAAGATTATAATTTCAGGATGGAGATAGTTGTCTGCCTACCAATCCCTGTAAGGAACGTGAAAAGTGTGTTCCATTGAATATAAATGGACACGTTTGCATATCATATCGTAAGTATACTTCAACACCAACGCACATTCTTAGTGAAAGTTATTTCCCAACTTAAAAGTTTGGTTGAGTTTGTTATTTTTTCATATTTCATGTGTGCAACGTTTATGTTCAAAAAAGTAGAAATGGCACTTGAATACGTGGTTCGTCAAAATATATATCATATACTATTTATTTTATTATTCCGTTCGATCAACTTTAAAGTTTCCACATGGTACAGGCATTTACTGCTGTTGAAAATTGTGGATAAAACCTGGTGTTATATCTTGTTGAAGTTCTTACTTTTATAAGACATGGAAGTAATCAAAAGGAAAGTAAAAATGAAAAGAAAGCATACAAGAATGTCGAGGAACGGCGAAAATAATGGCAAAAGACAAAAAGAAAAATAACAGCAAAAAAGTTACGAAACATCTCACAAAATACATCAGATGAGAAACACAACCCTCTCGAAATACTATGGTTGGCCTTAAAGTGAAGTGTCTGATTGAACAATCATTAACAGAAACTAATAGAATGATCATGATGATCTAACTATATTTGCTAATAGAGACTCGCATTATAAAAACAATTAAGAGCAACAAAAGGCGGTTTTTCATTGACAAATATTATTTTTCTCCAATTTCCTTTTATTTCATCCTGTCCATATGCACCGCATACATGCTACACTATATGCTATATGCTAAGACAGGGCTATGAATCAATCAAATTAAGGTCAAAACTCAAGAAATTTTACGGTAACCATCATGAGCTGATTGGCCATTATGACAAAAGTGTGTCAGAAATCCTATCTGATATTCATCTTCAGTCATAATAACCTTCCATCATTACCGAACTGAACAACGAAATAACACGACGGGTGTCGTAACCGGTGAAGGAAATGCTTACCTTTCCGGAGCACCTGATTTAACTCCCGGTTTTTAGTGGAGTTCGTGTTGTTTCTTATTTATTACATATAACTGTTGATGTAAATGTCTTTTGGTTTTACGAGTCTTTGTTTACTCCTTGGTTTTGATTGTTATTGTTTTGCTATACATTTTTTTGTGGTTGAATGGTTTTCTTCTGCCATTCAAATATGATGACCTGTCAGTTTTTGTAAACCCTAAATTTACAAACTAATTGTAAATTCATTTCTGCATTTCTTGTCTGTCTGAACACACTTCTCTTTATTGATTGTATTAAATAAATGGTTTTAGCTCATATATAGTAGCTAGGAAATAAAGAAATGTGTAAGTTCGTGTCATTGACGCAGCAAGCTAACAACACTTAAAACAATCACAAAATTGTCAACAGTTAACAGATGTCTACATATAGTTTGCTGACGTAAAAGCTTTATAACAGCAATTACAATAATTGAGATTTCTACTGTTCTCTCCTGGCATATGGCCCAATGGAGAACAAATGGAATTTATGATTTTATCACGATACAGATGTTGTAATGTCATAGAAATACAAACTTTGTATTTAAAATTGTAACTACGAATTTTATTTTATTTTTAGAAAACTGAGATTAAGTTAAATGCGTTACAGTACCAGCACTTTCCAATGTGTATATTATAGTTCCCATTGCTCAAGTTAAGCTCGAAGGATCTTATACCTTCAAAGAGATTAGTAAATTCGAGAATGATTATGTTACCCTTTTCTTAACAAACACTCTATACAATACATCACTACCATCTAAATCAGTACCAGCATATAAAATTTAAAAAAAACTTTTGAAGCAAGTCAAATTGATTAACTTTTTTAATCTGTAATCCTTTCATGTTTTACATTAAATGTTTCAATGTTTGATTAACAGCTTAATTAATAGTTTCATTACTCAAGTAATCTATATATTGATGTTAGCTAATAAACGTACAGGATAAGCAATTATAAAATAATTGAACGATAGATTATTTGTAAATGATATATGAACTTATCCATTATTAAATAAAGTGTAATGACATTTTCCTTTTGATACAATCTCAACTAAACAGCTTCTCATTATAAACAAATAATCACATGAATATTACCACTAAGATATAAATATCAAAATTGTTTCCTAAAATTGATCGTCCTGAAAATCATCAAAAACATTTCATTAAAATAAAGTATGTCAATAAAGGTTTTGATTTTGTTAATATTGCTGGTATTTTTAACGACCATTCTGTTAAAGAACAAATTCCTGGATATTTTGATAATACTGAGCTCCATCTTATTTGTTATATTTACAAGAAATCTACCCGGACATTTGTGTTTAATTACAGCCAATTGTGTAAAAATGTTAATATCAGTGAAAATACACCTACTTCATGTAATTGCAGTAATTCCAAATACATTGATGGACCCATTTCCCATGTTATAACAGGAGATCTTAACATCGTTCAAGACCGAGAGTTGAAATCATTCCTCAGTAAAGGACCTAAATATCGCCCCCTTCAACTATTGATTGGAATGAGTGTCATGATATCATCCACGACTCACTCCGTACTTACTGTTTAAAATGGATAAAACGGGAAAAAGCTGACACAAAATCTTTGGGCTCTTTTTTTTTAATTCAGTAATAAACATTGTTGATATACGTATTCAACATTTTAAAGAACATTTTACTCTTAACAATAACCACAATAAACCTATTTCTCGTATCAAACATAAACTAAAAGAACTAGCCAAGGAATTTGTTTTTGTCCCGGCCGATAAAGCTGATAATAATATTATTATTGTTAGACGTACATTTTACATTGAAGTTCTACAAAAAGAAAACACCAATTCACCAACATTATAACTGACTCCATTTTCAGAAAAACGACATCTGTAACAAACATAAACTTTTAGCTACCGCTTTCAAGCAGAACCAAAAACAATGAAAGTCCCAACTATGTATTGGCTTTCGAAACTACACAAAACACCTTACAAATATAGATTTATTTCGTCTTCAAGCCATTGTTCCACTACTAAATTATCTATTCTTCTTACCAGTACACTTGGGACAATTAAAAACTTGATAATAAATTGTTCAAATAAGGCCTTCGAAAATAGTGGAATTAATTACTTTTGGAGTGTCAAAAACTCGTTGGAAGTACTTAATAAATTGCATGCTTATATTGGTGATTTTGAATCTGTTCAAAGTTTTGATTTGTCTACCCTATATACCACATTGCCTCACATTCTCATTAAGAAAAAATTCACACACCTAATTAAATGGGCATTTAAAAAGTCAGAATGTGAATATATATGTTCAAACTCTTTTAGTAGCAACAAACAAAAAAACTATGTCAATTGGACATGCTTTGATACTATATCTGCTCTTGAATTTTTACTAGATAACATTTTTGTTCGCTTTGGTGATTCCGTATATCGTCAGGTTAACGGAATTCCAATGGGGACTAACTGTTGACCACTTATTGCGGACCTGTTTTTGTATTGCTA
>CM034354.1:89845574-90074743 GCA_019925275.1 Mytilus edulis | reverse complement strand
TATATTAAAATTATTAAGAATTTTATGATTTGTATTTACTTTATTTAGAGTTATTGGTATACATGTACATATTTGTTTTTTGTTCATTTTTTTATACAAATAAGGCTGTTAGTTTTCTTGTTTGAATTGTTTTACATTGTCATATAGGGCCTTTTATAGCTGACTATGGGGTATGGGCTTTGCTCATTGTTGAAGGCTGTACAGTGACCTATAGTTGTTAATGTCTGTGTCATTTTGATCTCTTGTGGATAGTTGTCTCATTGGCAATCATACCACATCTTCTTTTTTACAATAAGTGATTGATTCATTGTCCCACTGCTAAATTGATTGTTACTTCATGTCTTTATTCTATTTGTGAGTTGATGCAAAGAAAACATTGAAGGGGAGACATAGCTGTTAATTTTTCTCTGTTGGTGTCAACAATTGTGAAGTTTTTTGCCTAACTTTGATTGCTAGAAACTTCTTGTGAAAGATCAGTGACATTTTCTAAAAAGTTGCTTTATTATCAGTACATATCTAGGGACTATTCAAAGGCCCTGCTTTCTAGTTCATGGTAGGACAATGTAGGATGACTGATTTGCGAAGTAATAAGTAATTTTCAGTGTTAATTTTTATGCCCCATTTATGGGCATTATGTTTTCTGGTCTGTGCATCCCTTTGTTCCTTCGTTCGTCTGTCCCGTTTCAGGTTAAAGTTTTGGTTAAAGTTTTTGGTCAAGGTAGTTTTTGATGAAGTTGAGGTCTGATCAACTTGAAACTTAGTAAACATATTCCCTATGATATGATCTTTCTAATTTTAATGCCAAATTAGATATTTCATCCCATTTTCATGGTCCACTGAACATAGAAAATGATAGTGTGGATGGGGCATCCGTGTACTTAGGACACATTCTTGTTCTGCTTGAGATAGTTTGATATGAACTGCTTATACTAGACAATGTTATTTTCTTTAAAATTTCATTAATATTAGTACATCTCAGTTTGACAATTCTTTGAATTAATTTTAGATGTTGGTGTCCATATGATTCTTTTTCAGGATTTTCTGCTGACATGCACGACATATTTTTGATAAACAGATTATTTTTTTAAAAGAGGGATGATAATTTGGCAGACAATGAAAATTTGAAAATGTCTTTGTATTTATTTGGCCTTTTAACATTTTTTGATTCGAGCGTCATTGATGAGTCTTTTGTAGACATAATGCGCGTCTGGCGTTAATATAAAATTTTAATCCTGGTATCTATGATGAGTGTATTTGCTGCATCGAATTTGTCAGTATGTTTGTTCGTGGCTAGACCTGGTGTTTGATTTGCTTTTAATTAGTATGTGTTTGTATGTGGGGCCTAAAATAAAATTTCATTTGTTTGGCATTGCCGCCCGACCCACTGAAAAACTTGCCGCCCAAATAATTTAATTTGCGTTTCAGAATTATTTATTTTTTTTATTTAAAAAAAATCGAAATTGTGCCGGAAATTGATCGTATCCGCCGAGTTTGTTCCTGGCTTTACTTATTTCAAATCATGATCTTAAAAGCGCTTGCCTTACACTGTATTGGGAGCAAACATTTAAATGACATGGAATAGAAAAAGTCTGCCAAAAGTAATGTCAAAGAGGCCGGCAGGGGAAGGCATCTCCCTATGCTGCAATGCATTGGTTAAGGGAGATGTATTTTATCAAAAATCAAATTTCAGCTATTCTTTGAAAGAAACGTTCTGAGAGACCTTGTAGAGGACTCAATTTTATCTTTTGTAAAGCAGAAACAGATGATTTCTGCTTGACTTTGTCGCTTCATGAGATAGAAGTTTTTCACCGGGACATCACAGAACAAATATGCATGGCTCTTACATTTGTTGAACTTATCAAATATTTGAAATTTATCATTGACAAATGTTCCCTTGAACCAGAGAACAAAGTATCTACTATAGTCAGAACCACAATGATGCATTCAAGATAATTATGGCTGTAAGCACCAAAGCTTAAAGACCATAATGATTTACAGGTTTATAGTAGTTTTGTACCAGTAGTTGCTAGCCTGGAACAAAACATACATATTTTAAAGACTAGCATCTTGTGTCAATTGAAGTACTTCCCCCTTTTCTTGCCTTTCTTCTTAACATGAATAAGATAATTCTTAAAACATAAAAGATACTGACAGAAACCTTTTCCACAATTCTAAGGGCTCATTAATTTATCTGTATTCATGTAATGCATGTCCAGATTTCTGTTAATCAAACAAGCATTACAACCCATAATTTATTTTTCTGCAAAAATTGTCTGTCCTGCTGCATATTTCCATTTTGAATTTATCATACGTTTTAAACCTATCCCTGAAAAACCTTGCACTTGGATAATATTAGTATAAACACCATGTCTATAATTTGTCACGCCAACCTTCCAAATTTTTAATATTTTGCTGTCCTAATTTGGAACAGATCCTTTATCCTCAAAACTTATATGGGGAAGTAGGCGTGTTTGTATGGTAGTTCGTCACACCTTACATGTATGATTACTAGCCTCCAGGTATTGGTTTGAGCCCTAGTTGGGCAGTTGCAAAATTAAGGTTTGGTTTTCATGTCAGATGTGATAAGGTTAGTCAGTTTCCTCCCACAGGTTGGCATTTTCCTTCAAGTACTACGGTTTAGTACGGCACTAAAACTGACTGCCATGAAATTACCCATATGGTGTAGAAAGTGATGTTTATAAAACCAAAGAAAACAATCAAAGTTTTAAATCTTTGTCCATTTGTACAAGGAGCCGTAGTGGTTGAGCCATTTAACTTATGGTAATTTTACCAAACTGTGACCACAACTTCAAGATGTGACATCAGGCCTCTTTTAACTTTGCCAATAAAACTGACTGTCTTACGTGAAATTATCCATATGATGTAGAATGTGACATTGATGGTTGACCCCTTTCAAAGAAACCACCAGCATGTACACACAACAATGCTGCAATGCTTTAGACAACATTGGTCTAGAGACTTCATGATTTACATGTATAAGGCTTTTAAATGTAAAAAAAAAAAAAAAAAAAAAAAATCCCTACCTACCTACCCACCTGCTGATAGTGTGGGTCGGCAATGCCAAACAAACAATTTTTTAAGGGTGGCCTGGTATGGCAATTTTGTTGTTTGTAATTCTATGGAACATATTTAATCTGCTTTGAGTCTCCTTTCTTGTAATGTTGGCCAGTGAAGTGTGTTAATCATGTTTGTTACACTTTCAGTATATTGGTATTTGGAGCATACTTATCTCAGTGCACGTCTTTGGACTTTTTTTATGAGTTAATATTCTCTGTTGTGTAAGGGTCCCAGACATTGCAGCAGTATTCAAGTTTTGGTATAATAAGGTCTTGGTATGCTCGGTCTTTGATGGTTACTGAGTTTATTTTTAAATTTCTTCTGATGAATATGCAAGGGTCTTATTTGCTTTTGATGTCATGTTCTGAATGTGTTTGTTCCATTTTAAATTTGATGATATAGTTATGCCTAAATATTTAGCATTTTCAACTGACTCAAGAATGTTGACGTGCATATTATAGTAAAAATGGACAAAATTTAATGTTTTCTTTGTGGTCACTCAAAGTATGTTGCATTTGTCAGGGTGGAACTGCATTAGCCAGTCTTGTTCCCATTTGATTCCCCCATCTTGGTCTTCTTGGAGTTTAAGGCAATCTGATGTTGATTTAATTTGTCGGTTAATGATGCTATCATCAGCAAAGAGCCTGATTTGACTGTGATGTAAATAGTCAGGTGAGTCATTGATGTATATTAAAAATAGAATTGGACTTAATACAGTGCCCTGAGGAACACCTGGTGTAACTGGTATGTTGTCAGAGGAATGGTTTTCTAGCATGACTGTTTGTGTACGATTTGAAAGGAGAGATTTTACCCAGTTTGTAGCTTGATCTGATACACCAAAATATTTAAGTTTATATAGTAAACGGTTGTATGGAACTTTGTCAAAGGCTTTTGCGAAATCCATGATGATTAGATCGGTTTGTATATTTTTATCGTTATTTGATGATTGCTGGTGAATTAGTAATATTTATTTGGGATTCGCAAGATCTATTTGCCCTGAAGCTGTGTTGCAAGTCATAAAGTATGTTGTTGGATTCAAGGTGTTTCATGATGTTGCTTGCGATTATGTGCTCAAATAATTTGCAGGAAATACATGTTAATGAAATTACTCGATAGTTACCAGGATGATATTTGTCTCCTTTTTTGAAAACAGGTGTTACGTTTGCGTGGTTCCAATCATGAGGTACTTTTCCTGTTTGTATTGATTTTGTAAAAATTAGAGTGAGTATGTCTGCGCATGTGTTGATGTTTTCTTTTAACACTATTCCAGTTATATTATCTGGTCCTGTAGCCTTTTTAGGATTTATATTTTTAATTAATTTATAGATGCCTTCTCTGTTGATGTCTATGTTGTACATTATTGGATGTGTTGATGTACCTTTGTTAGGTATAACTGTATAAGTCCCAGATGTCAAAGCTGATTTAAATTGTTTATTTAATATATTTGCTTTTTTCAAGGGATCTGTATAAAATAAACCTTCACTCCTAAGAGGTTCAATAACAGTTTTTTCATTGTTTTTGCCTTTTATGTATGTTGAATCTCTGATTTTCAGGCTCTTGTATTTCAATATCAAAAATAATGTTTTCGATATAATTCCAATAAGTATTTCTCATCTCATTTTGTGATTGTGTTTTGATTTGTTTGAATTTTTAATATGTTTACCATCATTTTTTGTCTTTTTATATAATTTGTTTCTCTTATTTATCAGTTTTTCCTGAATTTGAATCTATCCATAGTAGGTAGGTTTTATTACCTATTAGCTTAGTTCGTATATGCTTTTGGATACTTTCTATAAAAAAGAAGATGTGGTATGATTGCCAATGAGACAACTATCCACAAAAGACCAAAATGACACAGACATTAACAACTATAGGTCACCGTACGGCCTTCAACAATGAACAAAGCCCATACCGCATTGTCAGCTATAAAAGGCCCCGATAAGACAATGTAAAACAATTCAAACGAGAAAACTAACGACCTTATTTATTGAAAAAAATTAACGAAAAACAAATATGTAACACATAAACAAATATTTTATTTATAAATATCTGTTGTTTTTGTTTTGACGAAATTCCACATATTGTCTATGTACAATACACACTAACTTCTGGCATATATTATCGAGTACATGCTTTGCTAACGGTTTATTTCAGACTTTTTATAATTTGGGTATACGATTTAGTATGTTATATATCAAATACTAGTATGAGAATTTGAGTCAAATCGGTGAACATGATTTTGACAGCTAGTGCCCCTTTAAACATGTAAATAAAGTATAGTAGATAAATAAAAATTTTAAACAGCAGACAAGATCTACAAATAAGTAAGCTTAGCAGAAATCGTCTGACGACATATTGGAGTTATTACCTTTCAATGACAATTGATTAGCAAGACTATTTCGACAAAGTCTTGAAATTACAGAAAACTAATAAAAGATGGATAGATACTTTTTATTTAAATAGTAAATGATAACAAAAGACAAGTTCTACTAAAAGATAAAGATAGTCAGTCGACTCCTGTTGCTTTTGTTTGTTTGCATTGCTTAATATTTGTTTTCCATTTCAAGGGGCTTTTATAGCTTGACATACGTAACAGGTTTTGATCATTGACGAAGGCATAAAACAAACTCTACGAAAGCAGATATAACAATAACATACTCAGATTATTTTGATCTGAAATGCAGTATATTTAAGGGAATGTAGAACCACAGATCCTCCATAGAACAGGAGAGGAAGAATTATGTAGAACGAAATGATAGCAAATGTCATCTTTGCAGTATTATTAATATTTGAGACGAATTTACTTATCTGCTAGATTGTTTTTTTACAACAGGAAATTATACTGGGATAAATGATATTTAGCACTTGTGAATATATAATAGATGATGAGGTGAAACCCGTCTAGTTGATCATGAAGTCTTCATAAAATATTGAAATGACATCAGTGTCGATACCTAATTTTTTGTTGTAGACTACTATTTTTTTCAGAACGGTGCCGTGGTTAAGATTATCTGTAATCTCCTCACTAAGGGAACCATTATTTCACCGGGTGGGGTCGGGCCTAGTAAATGTGATAAGATCAGAATATTTATTTCCAATTTACAGGCGGCCTTATTATTTATTGTCAATTTAACGAAGATCAGAATACGTATTTTTTTTTATTCAAATCTCCATCCCTCCCTCTTTAGAATGAATGGTCGTCATTTACATTTGTTTACCTTTTGAAAATGTTTGCCAAAATATTTATTTTCATGTGCAATAATGCAAGATAAAGTATTTCTAATTAAGTATTCAGTTTGAAGAATGAACATGTAAAACAAAACACTTTGTAACTTTATATATTAAGTGATATTTTTTTATTCTGATATTTTATGACAGTCATGTTTAAAATAGCCGCCATATTGAAATTTCAAAGTGGGTCCACAGCCTATATATTGTTTTAAACACCAATCACTACTAACATGCAAAATGCGGTGCTTTTATCGTCAAACCCACGATTATTCATCGATAAATATAGGTCTGTTATGACAGGGTTAAGGGTTTTCTTGTATTCTTGTCCTAAATTTTTGAAAATATCCTTGATCTACATGCCATTTTGTGCTTCTTTGTTACATATTTGTTAATTTTCATAGAGAATAAGATTATAACACAATGGTAACTACTGTACCCCTATTTTTGACAATTTTACCTATTATGTCTGTTTGTTTTGTTCACAAATCGTTGTCAATATAATGAAATTTGAAGCGACTGTCATACAAGTGAGAGGTTTAGCTAGCTGCAAAACCAGGTTTAATCCACCATTTTCTACATTAGAAAATGCCTGTACCAAGTCAGGAATATGACAGTTGTTATACATTCGTTTTATGTATTTGAGCTTTTACTTTTGCCATTTGATTAGGGACTTTCTTTTTTGAATTTTCCCCGGAGTTCAATGATTTTGTGATTTTACTTTTTATTGATGACAAGGGCCAAGTGATAGTAAAATCTAACACTGGGCTTCGCTCAGACGAGCTAAAGTGAAACATTTACTTTTTCAACTATTTTTTTTTTATAGTATGTTGGATATTAATACCATTGTTCAAGGTTAGGGAAAGGGTTTGATGCGCCAGGAAAATTCTGAATGTGCCTATAATTATGTGGCTATCGTTTGTTGCTGTTGATCATAACTGTTATTCGTTTATTGTTTTGTATACGTACAAAAATAGGCCGTTAAATTTCTCGCTTCACTGTTTAACATTAATTTTGTCACTGAAGTGTTTTTTATTGATGACTATAAGGTATGGATTTTGCTCATTGTTTAAAGACCGTACCTTAAGTTGTTAAATTCTATGCCATTTGGTCTATTGGTGAGAATTGTGTCATTGGCAATCATACCACATCTTTTTATCTATTATTTATAAACAAATCATGAATTGAATTGTCATGATGTCAACATATATGTCTCCAACTATTAAAAGGGGTTAAGACTTCGCACTAATTAAGCTCTAAATCTTCGAAATTCGAGAAATTAATTAAACATAGACTATCAAAGATCTGACAAGTACTATTTATAAACTTTTTTCAAATTTTAAGTAAAATTTTCAACTATACATGAATATACCCCCTGATGAGATAATTTGGAACAGGCATATATATGGTTCTATTAATAATAAACTTAAAACATCTTTTTGATAAAAATAAAATAAAAATAAGCACAAGCACAAGCACAAGCACAAAGAGCACATGCTACGTCCGTCATGTGCTTATTGAAAATGTTACCAGAATGAAATGGCCGGAATATTAAGGAAGCATCTTATCAGAAGTTTGTTAAACTGCACCGTATAATATTTATCTTTTAGTATATCTTTTGGTGTATAAACTACGCCTTAAATCATGTAAACTGTTTTAGATTTTACTTTGCAATGTATTATTATCATCAAATCTTGTTTCTCATTGCACTCTAAGTATTGTTATGCATGACCAGTTAGGATAAACGTTGGATATAGAAGTTTAACCCTTTAACTCGTACAGTAAATCACCAACATCCAATTCAACAGTCGTTGTCATGAAGCTTGTATGCCACCTTTGGTTTGAATTGTGGTGTTGTGAGTAACCTGATATGATAACAACTCCGTTTTTCTTGATGTTGAAAGTTTTATCACTGTCCTCGGTCATTATTGTAACAGTTAGCTGATTAAGTCCGGAATGTTCCGCTGTGAATTTCCCAGTACTAAGGAATGCAGATAGACTGTCTATTCCTACTGACATTTTCATGTTTAGAAATCTAATTAATCCGTCATTACCACTAACGGCACCACAAGCTGTTAATGCAACTGAAAATTAAAAATATAAACAATGGGATTTTCTTAAAACTCATAATATGAAATATTTACTGAGGTATACATCAATTAGACGACTATCCAACAAAACACATACCAATAAAGACATCTGTACATCAAACAAATTGTCCATAAAAAATAGACTATCAAAGATAAACATACAAATCATATATTCTCTTATTCTCATCTACATCAGTAAAATTGTCCTAGAATAATGTTATTTCAGAGTCCAAAAAAGGTCACTAACATTTTATTTCAAAGATATTGATCAATATTCTTCCATTTTGGTGCGAATCATCTCTCTGGCCTTGGGGCCTCGGTGGCCGAGTGGTCTCAGTAGTTACTGTAATCTCTAGCAATCTCTGAGGTTGTGAGTTCGAACCCCGCTCGTGCGGGTGCACTCGTCGACTCTAATCTTAATTGACTAGGATTGTCAGTTTTCCTATCGAAGTTCGGTGGTTTTCTCCGGGCACTCCAGCTTCCTCCGCCAATAAAAACTGGCCGCCACAAAATAGCCCAAAAGTGGAACTTAAAAGTGGCGTTAAAAACACATTAAATTAAATTAAATTATCTCTGGCCTTACATTGATATTGTGCTATGTACGCAATGTTTCGGGTTTTTTTTCTTCTTTCAAATTGTGTTTTTTCAAGAGAAACCTACACCAGAAACCAACTGGTTTTAAATAATTTTGTAGAAATTGATCCAATGTCCAACCGTTTTGATGCGAATTATTATCTCATAGAAATTGATATAATATCCAGCCATTTTTGTGACTATCTGTTATATAGTTAAGGGGTTTTCTGGTTTTTTACTTACTTAAATCTAATTTATATACGTTTAGAAAACATCTACTTATTAAAAGTAATTTTTTGAAATGTGTTCTACCTTTTCTATCAGTTCTATTTGTTGTTGCATTTTCTGTTGCACTTATACAAGAGTGTCGTTTCTTACTCTGCCAATGATTGCTTCCAAACTGTTACTTACCTCCCTTTTAACCAATGCTGTCAATTGGTCAGTCAGTGAAGTGTTCAGTTCAGCTTTTAAAGGTCGTCCAATTTTGTAACCAATGGAATTTCAACTGACCGCTTACAGTTGCCCCCATCAGAAGAAGGTGCAGGACATGCAATGGATATGTACACAACATCAAAAACAGCTGGATTAAAAAAGAACGTTTTTCTCCATTTTTACAAATACTTTAGTAACGACTATTTACAATGTCAAACAATTTATACCCAATATATTACTGCTTGACCTTGAAACAATACATTTTTCAGGAAATTTACAAGGTCAGTTCATATCCTGGCGTTTTTTTTAAAGATATACAATATACTAGTATGATGAATTATTTTTGTGAATAATTGAGCGATATTTTAAGATATGTATCAAAAATAAATTATCCTCAGTTTCATAACACAGTATTCATACATTGTATTTGTTAATGCAAACATTTGAAAAATCAAAGAAAAAATATAACTTGAAACCAAAGTAAAAAATGAAAATAACACAATATTCCTGGTGCACGTTTTAGGATATATCTTCATACTAAACGCATAAACGAAACAAAATCGACAGCAGTGAAGAATAGCTAATTTAAAAATGTATGTCTTAGTAGCTTGGTTTGAACATGTAACGGTTTAACGTGAATCATATGTACAATTGATTACATAAACCAAATACAAGCATATATGTATGTTAGTATATGATTACTGTAATCATATCAATTTGAAAAGGAAAACCTTAATGGAAACATGTGTTATTCATGTACTTGTCTATTTTACCAATCACCATCATATTAAACTCGTTCATCTATTTTTTTTTATATGTTTTTACATTCTGCTTTTATATATGTTAATCTTTTTTTTTTTTAATAATCATTTATTGCAATATGAAATGTTTCTAGTCGTGTGACAGACAGTTCGTGGTTCTGTTGTGCTGTATTGGTGTGCTGTCGTAGGTTGTTTTACGTGTTCGTTTTTATTCTGTAGTTAGTATGTCGAATTGTACTATTGTATTGTTTATTTGTGTATTTCTCTACCCCTGAATGTTCTTGTATTTATTTGTACTGTTTTTCTGTCATGTAATGTTGTCATTGTAGTGTTATATTTATCATTGCCATAAAAGTGCGAGGTTTGGCTAGCCACAAAACCAGGTTCAACCCACCATTTTTCTCAAAATGTCCTGTACCAAGTCAGGAAAAATGGCAGTAAATGTTTACTTATAGTTCGTTTCTGTGTGAGTTGCATTGTCGTTAGTTTTTTGTTGCACTTCAATGTTTTTGTTGTTTCGTTGTTTTCGTCTTATAGTTGATGTGTTTCCCTCGGTTTTAGTTTGTAACCCGGATTTGTTTTCTCTCAATCGATTTATGACTTTCGAACAACGGTACACTACTGTTGCCTTTATCTAAAGTTCACAATTATTTTGATATTATTACTTTCTGAGAATCAAAAATCGACTTCATATCAAATGTTTATGTTTTGCTTGGTACGCACTTTCTCAAAAACAAACAGTTTGATTAATTGATAATCATGAAACGGTTAACTTAAAATACTTGCTTGTACAAAATGCGTGCTATTAAGATAGGACTAGTTTTGTATCTTTTATCAACAATTGAAGCTGATTAAGAAAATGAAAGACGAAATATATAGTCTGGAGCGAATGATAATTCTATCCTTGCAATAAACTTCAAACAGCTATTAAGAATATATCGATATAAGAACAGTTCTCCTAGACTTACATGACTTATAAGAACCATATTACAGATGACCAGTGAAAACAGGACTTTGTACATGGTGAAAAATAGCAAAGAAGATATAAACAGGATTTCAAGATCTTTGCAACGAAATTTACAATTGCGGATGTCTACATTGAATAAAGAAATTTAAGCATTACAAATACATCATGGTAGATTAATAACATAAAATGTTAGGAATTGTCAATATTATAAGAACATTACATGCATGATAATAAAGATATTTGGATATACACTGTGTCTTTAAGAGAACATATTATAATCTTTCTACTTACCGCATGAAATTAGGCGATATTGGATGATTCGTTAAGGTAGTTTAAGGAATTTGGAATTTCTTCATATTTTAAATGCTACAAACTCGAACGAGCCGGTCGAGGGAAATTTCAATAATTCAAATTTAGCACCTTCGTGAGTTATATTTGTCTATAGTTGAATTCATTATCTTTGCCTCTGAGTGTTTTCTGTGTTTTATTGTGATATTGAATATAATATTACTCCTGAGTCTTCTATTTTAGATCATTTTATAAAACTTGTAGATAGTTTATGTCATGCTATGTTTGGTTTACAAATTTTAAGTCTACTACTTAACAATTATATCCCTCAAGCAAAACATTGTAAAAAGCAAACTATTTGAATACATGTACAATTCCCACAAGTAAACGTTTTTTTTTATCAATTGTTCCGCTACGGTTTCGGTTATACGCGGACATGAAACTGAAGATAGTTCTTTGAAATATTGATGGTACATGTAATGTATATTACGTATTATGGAAAATACTCAATATGCACTTTTGGAGATCAATTACAACTGTGGATTTAAATTTCCCACAAGCACAATTCAATTTTAAATAGAAACTTAAAATCCACTTGTATTTCTGAACAAAAGAAATTATTACTTCAGTTTGTATAGAACTTTAATTTGGATATTTCGTTTTGAAAGTTTTGAAAGTTTCTGGAAGTTGTTGCCTGAATACTACATCAGCTGTTGGGTGGCAAGTGATGGCAAAAGAAAAGTTTGGTAAGTATATTCATGTGAATAATATGCACTTATATGTTGATGTTTCAGGAGTAAAACATTTTCTTATTTTAAATTGACTGTTCTTGTCGTTCAACAAATTTTCAAAGACGATTCCGGTATTAGCAGCAGTACGTAAGTATTTACTACTTTCTGGGATGTTCTTTTAGAATTACGTAAACGTTTTTTCCCGTTCTCATGTCATAAAAAAATTGTATGTAGACATATCTTTTCACCAATTTTTGTGATATTTTAACATTTCTTGATCGGTGTGAGAAAAATATTTCTGCTCAGCAAATGATTGGTCGAAATTTGATTATGACGTTTAATTTCTTATTTTCATCTGAAACTCCTATTGTGACATCATGAAAAAAGGCGAACATATCTGATGACGTCACATATAAAGAACACATCTTTCTGCAAATCTTTGAAAAGGAAGGATAAAAACAGTAGAGAAATAGATTCGACCACTATAACTCGTGTATTACAATATTTCTCCACTCTCAACATTTACATTTTAATTATTTATAAAGTCCGGCAAGCCTCGCGCTTTAAATATTAAAATTTAACTGTCTTGAGCGGACAAATATTGTAACACACTTTTTGCAGTGATGAATTTATATATTTCATTGATGCTTTACTAATTGTTAACAAAACTGTACAGTGTAAAATCCTAACACATTGACGCACATAATGCATATGTGTGTCATCCCAGTTCGTTGACAAGTCCAAACTGTATGTTCCTTTAGACCAAGGAATTTAAAACAGCGCTTTCTACTAAGAAATTAACGTTAACATTACTTTTTGTTTCGTCTTTGTATTTGCTTTCGTAAATTGAAACGCTGATTTAACTTTTAAGCAGAAATATGTTCTTTGTTAAAGAAGTCGTAGATCTATCAAAGAAGTTAACTTTTAGTATTTAGATGTCTTTTTTCAGCATCATGTAATTGTTTAAGAAGATCAGTTAGTTGTTGTTGAATAAGCAAGGCAAGTCTGATCCTAAATGTTATACGCTTAAGCAAATATAATGTGTTTACATTTGTTCGTGTGTCTTCCACAATCTTAGATTGTAAAAAAAAGATAAAAATGACGATCAAGATTTCAAACTAAATAGTTATGCGAATATTAAAAGAGGAATGCAGTTCATTTGTGTGCCTTTTTGTCAAAAAAAAAAGAAAGAAAACAATGTGGTATTAATCTTATTACAACGACTGTTCTTACAAAAACAAATCATTCATTCGTTGATTAAGGGAAAGAATACAATCTAAGCAATGTATGAGATAACTCAGTAAATCTAATTTTATCAAGGAATGCACAGACATTTTACCCATTTTAATTTTGTAGGAGTATAACTAGTTTCGGGACTCTTTTTATTTTCGAAATAGCTATTGTGAGAGCTATCGTCTCATATTTTATGTTAAAATGCTATAGTTAAGTTTTATTTCCACTTCAAATGGATTTGCCATGTACACATCAGAAACTTACAAAACCTTTGAATAGACTTATTAAGAAGGGATATAATTACGATACTGTTGTCAAGTCATTAAAGATTGCATATTTTGGCGTTAATATTGAGTCACTGATAAGGTTTTTGCATCGGAACTAAACACATTATTTTTTAAAAACAGTTGTTGGCATGACACGGGTTATGTTCTTCTCATATATGTTATGATGGTATGATAATAAACCCCTAACGGGAAGGATTGTGCCTGATGTTCATATGATGAAATCATAATCTTTCAGTCAGTTTAATTGAAGTCTGGAGCTGGCATGTCAGTTAACTGCTAGTAGTCTGTTGTTATTTATGTATTATTGTCATTTTGTTTATTTTCTTTGGTTACATCTTCTGACAATCGGACTCGGATTTCTCTTGAACTGAATTTTAATGTGCGTATTGTTATGCGTTTACTTTACTACATTGGTTAGAGGTATAGGGGGAGGGTTGAGATCTCACAAACATGTTTAACCCCGCCGCATTTTTGCGCCTGTCCCAAGTCAGGAGCCTCTGGCCTTTGTTAGTCTTGTATTATTTTAATTTTAGTTTCTTGTGTACAATTTGGAAATTAGTATGGCGTTCATTATCACTGGACTAGTATATATTTGTTTAGGGGCCAGCTGAAGGACGCCTCCGGGTGCGGGAATTTCTCGCTACATTGAAGACCTGTTGGTGACCCTCTGCTGTTGTTTTTTATTTGGTCGGGTTGTTGTCTCTTTGACACATTCCCCATTTCCATTCTCAATTTTATGATATGTACAAAATCTGGCAATTTGCATAAAATGTAGTTTGAACAAAACTCAGTGACCAATACCTTTTGTTACATTTTTTGTAAATTATAAGCTATGAATAATATTTATGTACGTTTCGGCAACAAAGTTTATTTGTTCCTTTGGCTCTATCTTACGGTGTTTATATTTCACAGCTCGTTCGCTATGCCCGTATCTGTTGTGACGTTTTCGATTTTAACGAACGTAATCTATGTATTACTGGTAAATTATTAAACCAGGAATATCGTTACCATAAATAACTTTAAAACCTTTACTAAATTTTTCCATAGATATAAAGATTTGGTTTGGAAGTTTGGTTGTACCTGTAGGAAACTTATTTCAAACGGGATAGCACATCCTCATTTTTACGGAAGTGTTGTTAACCCTGGCCGGAAATTTAGAAATGATCCTTTAAATAAACTTATACTAAAAGGGTACCTATTCAACACTGTTATAAGATCATTGAATATTATTTTTGTTGGGATAAATATTGATTTTGTTATCATTAAATTAAAAGCAAACTTAATATTCCTAGTATGTTATATACATATACACGTTCATGGATCTACAATCTGTAGATACCTGTATCTTGGCATTGCACATGGTCATGTTTTTCTCTGACTGTTTATGACGTCTTTACACTAAATCCATTGAATGTTGGATGTGTACGAATTGACAATTTAGTCTCAGATGCATGTTTTTTTATTAGTTGTTAGTTGCTTTGAACTAGCTGTCAGATAACTGCGGTACTCTCAGATCTGTTCCTAGTGCCTTTTTGTTGTTGGGATGTACACTTGTATTTTTGTCCATTTGATGAGTTAAGCCTTTTTCAACTGATTTTTATAGGTCGTTCTTATGTTGTACTGTTATACCACTGTCCCAGGTTAGGGGAGGGTTGGGATCCCGCTAACATGTTTAACCCCGCCACATTATGTATGTATTTGCCTGTCCCAAGTCAGGAGCCTGTAATTCAGTGGTTGTCGTTTGTTTATGTGTTACATATTTGTTTCTCGTTCATTTTTTTTTTATATAAATAAGACCGTTAGTTTTCTCGTTTAAATTGTTTTACATTGTCATTTCGGTGTCTTTTATAGCTGACTATGCGGTATGGGGCTTTGCTCATTGTTGGAGACTGTACGATGACCTATAGTTTGTTAATTTCTGTGTCATTTTGGTCTGTTGTGGACAGTTGTCTCATTGGCAATCATACCACATCTTCTTTTTTTATATGAACTTCATTTGGCAAAGTATGAAAATATTGTTTTTGTTTTAACATCAAATGTACATTAGAAAACCTATAAACCTGAAATAAAATAAACGTGTTAAATGTGTTTTTTTTCCAAAGAAGCATTTAAATACATGCAAAATTAAACTGCAAATAGAAGTATAACTTTTTTACGGAGGTAGATAAAGACGTCAACAGTAAGCCCATGTTCAAACTTAGGTTATGGAACGCCCTCTTAAAATCCCTGCTATGTTATAAGCATTTTCTAGAAAAAAAAATAATGACTTTGTAGAGAACTCTAGACTATGATCGTAAGTTACATCGATTAGGAAAACTCTGTTGCACATGAATGCGCTTAATTATCAATGGAACTGACTATATGTTATAAGCTCATTCTGAGTTTTCGCACAAATCGCAGGTCTATCATTAAAACACATATTCAACACATTTTAGCTTAAATGAACGCAACAGTAGTATATTGCTGTTCAATAAGAGTAAATCGATTAACCGAAAACAAATCCAGGTTACAAACTAAAACCGAGGGTCACACATCAACTATAAGAATAAAGAACGGAACAACAGAAACACTGAACTGCAACAATACCAAACGCCAACATACATAGAAACGGACTATCTTATAACAACTGCCGTATTCCCAACTTGGTACAGGACAGTTTAAGAAAAATGGTGAGTTGAACCTGGTGTTATGGCTAGCTAAACCTCCCGCTTATATGGCAATGTTAAAATGACAACATTACGTGACAGGAGTACAGTACAAATAAACTTAAGAACACTCAGGACAGAGCAATACATAAATAAATAATATTATAGTACATTGTAACATGTAAACCGCAGAATAACAATATACACCTCTCATGAATTTACTACCTGTATAGTTCTAAAAAATCCTGAATTATCTGTACACTAGGATTGCCAGTTTAATTATTCACCTTATAATTAAATGTTGTAGGCTGTGAGTGTGGATGGTTGCAGCATGAAACCAATTGTTATTATGTTCCAACTGACAAAATGACATGGTCAGCTGCTCAGGTATTAATCGAGTTAACTTTTCTAAAGTATTTATTCTCGCAGCTGACTAAAGCTGTCGTCAATTTAGTTCATAGGGAAACATAAAAGAAAGATTTCTGATGCAAATATTGAAAATACTAACGCGTAAAATAGAACGATCTTACTTTCTATAGCTCCTGGAAACCTTTCACGAATACCATTGAATATGTATAGTTTTTCAGGGAAATACTTTCATTGTCTGTTTACTATTGAAATTATTCATTTTAGTAAAACAAATACATTCCTTTTAGCTATTAGATTGTTTTATAAAAATAATAGTATATGCGAAATTCCTTTTTGTATCACTTTCAAATCTAATTTATTGATCGTGTAATCCTCTGAAATTTATCTTGTTTAGTTAAGGTGATTTCAATAAGTAATATTGAACCATGTTCAGAAATCTATGATTTATTTTAAATTGTACATGGATGAAAGTCCATCATGTCAGGGGGTAAAATAAAACCTGAATGTTATAACGAACTAAAAATAAATAAAAGAAAGACAACTTTGAAAAATATACACATGGCAACTACTTCTTCGCTGTTGAAAAAATTAGATTCTCAGATCCAATCTTTTTGGGGAGCATCCTACAAAAGATATACTCAGAACCAAACGTGTGTCTTTAATTAACATCCTACTTCAAGGATAATAACTGTTGTAATCAAAACATAATGAATACGTTAGGATCGATCAGTAGAATATTCCTAACAATACAATCTAGCAGACACAGGAATAGGAAAAAAAAACATATGTACACAAAACGTTATTCTCGAGCAACATGATCAGAAAGAAACATTTTCCCGAAACAACTACTTTTAAAAGTTTACATAAGATACTCTTAGATTCAAACGTAGTTATAAAACAGTCTACACAAGCTACACTCACTACCAAACGCAATTCGGAAAGACATACCAGGGGCGGATCCAGCCATTTTATAAAGGGGGGGTCCTAACCCAGGACAAAGGGGGTTCCAATTACATGTCCCCATTCAAATGCATTGATCGTCCAAAAAAAAAGGGGGATTCCAACCCCCGGAACCCCCTCTCTGGATCCGCGCCTGCATACAGTAGATAACGTTAAGATAAAAAGAATGGACGCTTATCTGGGAAAACGTAGTTCTTAAACGACATTTGTGAAGCCAAATGCATAAGAGAGCTTCCATTTGATTTTCAGGGGGCTGGGGAGGGGATGACAATTTGTGTAAAAAAGCCAGGATAAACTAATAACAAAGACAGGACCGAGTAGAGTGAAAAATAAAAAGCAGGACAGAGATTACAACTAAAAAAATGAAGGGCAACATATATCATCCTAGCCCCCCCCCCCCCCCCCCCCTAGAAATCAAATGGTAGCTTCCTAAATTTCAATGAATACACAGAATTAACACCAAAAAAAACCAATTCGCAATCAAATCACTGTAAGCGCTGTAGGCAGATAACCAAAAAACAAGGCAAACGTAATTATGAAAACTGTAGGAGTGTTGCCTCACATGTTTTTTTTTAAGATTTGAAAGAACACACATTAAACATTCGTATATTGTACATTTATGTTTATTAAATGCATTGATTAATAAGGCAAATTAATTAATATTTCATCAAGGTTTTCAAAAGCAACTCATATATCAATGTAAATAACCCCCATTTTCACCCCCAAGTCCATGATGTCACTCCATACCAAATTTGGAATAAAATGACAGGTGATTATAAAACAGTTGGTCAAACATTCTTGGGCTTTACACTACGTGAAAGATTTATATGTTTTCCTTAAAAATGAGCCATAAATGAAAATTATTATCGGCCCAGAAACAATTCAATACATAATTAAAGTAAATTCAATAAATCTAGACTCATTTCTTGCATCAATAAAATTTTATGATAAACAAGAAATAACACAAATTGTAACATGATGCCGATACGAAGTCTCCCAAACAAAGTCCCCATAATTCGTCATTCCATGTTCGCCTGACATTGGGCAAAGTCCAGTTCATATTGGTTTGATCTAGTAAATTGATATGCATATGTGACACCTAGGAGGTTGACCATGTATGTCATTCAAATCTTTTTGAAATGACGAACAGGAATAAATATGGTTTAGGTTTGGGTATCTCGACCGTTTACAAGATCTATAACAGGAGGGAGTGTGTGACCTAGGGACTCCCCCTATAACTCATTTGATTTGTTGTATTGTCCCATACATGAATACATATGGTTTATGGGTGGGGATCTCGACCATTTCCAAGTTCGTAAACAGGAAGGGTTGGGTGACCCCAGGTACTCCCAAACTATTTCATTTGATTTGTTATATTGTCCCATACATGAATATATATGGTTTAGGAGTGGGGATCTTGACTGTTTACAAGTTCTCAAACGGGAAGGGATGTGGTGTCCCTATGGACTCCCCCTATATTTCATTTGATTTGTTTTATTGTTCCATACATGACTATATATGGTTAAGGGATGGGGATCTCAACCATTTCCAAGTTCTCAAACAGGAAGGGGTGGGGTGACCCCAGGGACTCTCCATACATTTCATTTAATTTGTTATATTGTCCCATACATGAATATATATGGTTTAGGGTGGGAATCTGGACCTTTTACAAGTTTTCAAACAGGAGGGGGTGGGATCACCCCAGGGACTCCCCCTATATTTCATTTGATATGTTTTATTGTCCCATACATGAATATATATGGTTTAGGGGGGATCTCGACCATTTCCGAGTTCTCAAACAGGAAGGGGTGGGACGACACCGGGGACTTCGCCCAAATTGTTTTCATTTGATTTGTTTTATTGTCCCATACAAGTATATATATTGTTGAGGGGTGGGGATCGCGACCGTTTACAAGATAAAAGTACATTTACAAATTGAAGAGGGTTGGATGACCCCCAGGGACTCACTCTATATTTTGTTTGATATTTTTTTATTGTCCTGTTCTCATTACTGAAGACTGCGTGTGTCTATTTCTTACTGATTTCGAGAAATAGATATTTGAAAATTAAAAAAATAAAATCCCATAGGGTTCTATAATAGTAAACCACTCCCTTCTTCAGGCCACTCCAAATACCCCTAAATAGACCCTAATGCACACACACAAGATTAATGGCTCCGCTAGACATGTTTGTCTAACATTTTATGAAACCCTAAGTAAATCTGACCAACGACGGTTCCAGTGGATTCGGTCCGACTTGTCCCCCATCAACGTCGATTTCCGGATCTGTTTCATGATCTCGTTTCATTCATAAGGTAACAACAACCTTATTTGGCAAGATAAGTTAAAATTACCGCCAACTTGAATATATAACTTTATTTCCTCTATCATAGAGATTTGTTTTTCATGAACAATATTCCTGCGCATTTTGCCATTTTGGAAATATTAACGACTTGTAATTATAGATTTTCGGCGATTAAATATTTCATACAATTGTTCTTTCACATCGTAGCCAAAAGCACAGGGGATAATAAACTACGTACATATTTCTATTGAGCACTACTTCCTATGTGCAACTACAAAAGTTTTGGGTAGTTCGACGATCATTTAAGGTTTTTCTGGTCATATTCTTTTGTATTCCAGAAATAAAAGTATGAAAAAATGTCCAATTTGTTATAAATGACATATAAGCCAGCTAGATAATAACATGGCACGTATTCTATCATTTATCGGGTAGAACGTAAATCTAGGGTGCTCGCATAAGGCAGCTTAACTGCCTAAAAATAAGAAATAAATACCAACCTTACCAAATAGAGTTGCAACCTTTGCCTCAAGAAAAGGGAACTAATGGCAAATGCATCAGACAAAACCTAATTTGATATAATGTTATATTTATCAGTCATTCTGTGCCACAAGTGGTAGCCAGTTGCTCACAATTCATGATGATGAGGAGAATAATTGGATTTGTTCTACTGTTGGTGAATTATCATATGTAAGTAATCTCACTATATATGAGTCACTGCGTATTAAAATTATCAATCTTAGCAATCCAAACAGAAAACAATCAGTATTGTTCTTACTACCGAACAAAAGCATTTAAGTTGATCATATGTATAAACAAAAGTTTATCCTTTTGGCATTTTGGCGGCAGGAAAGTTATATTATTATTTAGTCAAATTAAAGTAGCGACAAATTTGTTTTCAATACAAAATATCCCTGCTTATGCCTTCAGGTAAATGTATGTATAATAAGACAATTTCTATTTACTGATAGAAAAAAAATTAACAACATTAATTTTGCATAAATTTCCAGTCGACTCATTTTCAACATTCCTTCAATAAATGTTTTAGCTCTCGAAATTCTGAGTGGAAAAAACATGTTTATGTCAATCGCAGTATTTTTGACTTATGGAATATTCATATACTATTAGATGTTGACAAAAGTTAGTACAAAACATATAAGCTGCTTTGTTAGTTAACAAACGAAATAAGCATTGCATTTATTGTGTCTTAAATACTCTATGAAATTAAATACACATATCCATGATATCATAAAGTTCGAGTATGAAATTTACCGGGATCGATTACTAAAAGTATTTCAACTGAAAATGTATGAATCGATATTTCAACATTGTCATATTCTGTTGATTAAGACCTCAATCATTAAACACTTCAATTTAAAATACTGTTCTTATACGAAATTCAAACAGCACTGTAATTTACATACCTAAAGCGAATCACGGGAAATTTAAAGGAGGGGCGAAAGATAACAGAGGGATTAAAGAAAATCATTTAACACGTTCATCCAATAATATTCTATAATTGAAAATTGGAATAAATCCAATCAAAATATTTCAGGATGTAGTCATGTGAGGTTAATGAATGTTTGTCAAATGATCTGACTCCATTTTTCCTACGGTACAGTCTAAGGTAAAATATTTTGCCCCATATCAACCTCTTTTCTTTTAATAGAATTCACTAGCTCTTAAAAGATCATTACCAAAATTCAAGCAGATTCTAGACTTATTTTCATACGATTTGAATCCCAAATAATGCCAATTCTAGATAAAAGGTAAAAAATCGAGTCACCCTTTTCTCACCAGTTTTGAAATATTAAATATCTTGAAAAAGACGGCTATAATCTATTAATATTTCTAGCATATTTTGAGATAACTAATGCTCCTTTAACTTAAAGTATCAATTTTGAATTGTAGAATTTGTTTGTTTTCACCTGACTTCTATGTACCAATAACATATGGGTGAAAATTATAGTTTTATGACAAAGTTTATTAAAGAAACTATATTCATCATATCCCTTTGACCACAAAAAGTAAAAACACAAAAATATTGAACTCCGAGGAAAATTCAAAAAGGAAAATAAAAAATCAAAAGGCAAAAATCAAAAGTCCAAACACATCAAACGAATGGATAACAACTGTCATATTCCTGACATGCAGCTTGAATGTAACAAAGGACATTACTTGCAAATATCACTGTGTGAAAGAATTTGTGGGTTCCATATATATAAAAAAAGACTTTTATCAATGAACAAAACCTATACGATATAGTACTTTATAGAACGACAAACACTAGGCGCGTAGTAATAATAATTTTCTAATTCTAAATACAAACAACTCATTCATATAGTTGCTTCAAATCATTAAAAGTAATATTTTATAACCAATTTCGATTTCATTAAGATTAATGAAAATGTATATAAATAAAAACATATAGTTTTTTAAGAAAAATCTATGTACAAGAAAACTATACGTTGTTGATATCTTAATTATTGTTTTAATGATATAAAATAATGATAGGTTCACCAACTGTTTGTGCGTTGTATTGACCAATCTGTAACCTAGTTGGAAGTGAGAACGTAAAAATCGACGTTTTACAGCTTATAACGCAATAACGGACGTTTTGTGCTGTTTTGTTCACCTAGAATACCACTTTGAATGTGTATAGCGTAAAACACAGTTGGTGACACCCGGACAACATATATATCCAATTATGCAAAACCGAGACCGAAATAGAAAATATAAAACTATTAAATGTTTGAAAGCTCTAACAATTTAACACCCGTCGTCTCAAATCAACTTCACGGAGAAGTGTGTCAAAAGATACCAAACGGATATCCAAACTGATAAGTGGAAAACAAACTGACAAAACCATACCAAAAAAAAAACAAAAAAACGGTCAAAAACAAATTACACTTAACAAAACCCAACACAGAAAACCAAAGACTGAATAGCACAACCCCCATCATAAACCAGGCTTGGTGATAGTGTTGCAATTTTTGCTTAGTTTTTTTTTTTATAGAACAATTTTAAGGCTGACAATTTATAAAAAAAAGGTATCATTTAAATCTTACAAATACCAAATAAACAGCTGATCAAATCAATCAAACGTACAAAATTATTTTAGGACTAAAATATTGAAAACAAGTTCATCAAACTAAACACATGTCATATTTAATTGTTATAATCAAATAGGTATCAGGGACATATTTATGGACAGCCGGGATTCGGGATCCTGGTGGCGATATTGTATGGCAAGATACAAATGGAGCACAAAGTTCTATTTCATATTCAAACTGGAGTCCTGGTGAACCAAACGGACCTGCTGGTGTTGCTGACTGTGTAGGTGTATACATGAGCTCTGGTACATGGGATGATATTCGATGCAGCGGAACCCATACTGTTGTGTGTAAAAAAGTTAAAAGCTGAAATCCCAGTGTAGATTACTAAAAGGAAACAATGAATTTTGATACAACTAATGTGTTAAATTTTGCTTATAATTAATATAATTAGTTTTGAAATTGATTACATTTCTTTTTATGATATATTTTTCTGACAATAATTTGCATTTCAAGCTTTGTGTTCTACATTGAAAGTGTACATAATTACGCACAGTAGTGAGTTCCTTGTTTAGAGTGTACTTTATAATAATTCTAAAGTTTATAACGTAATGGTGACTGCTATACCCCTATTTTGAAATTTTTACACATTATGTCTGTTATTTTTGTTCATACATTGTTGTCAATGTAATGGAATTTTATGCGACTATAATATACAAGTGAGAGGTATAGCAAGCTATAAAACTAGGTTTAATTCACAATTTTCTACATTTAATTTAGAAAAAAAAACCAACTCAGGAATATGACGCTAGTGTAATGTGTTGGAACTAGGGATGTCAACTCGATAAAGATTTACTAATCGATTACTTGTTGCTTTTACCGAGCGGTACTCGAGTACTCGCTCGATAAAAAATTTACAAAATTGAAAAACAAGAATATAAAATTATACCCATTGTATGTATTGTGGGTCATTGTCATATGATTGTAAAACCCTCAATATTATTACCTAGGACTAGATGATAGGCATATCTTTAATATAAATGTTTTTCATCGTTAGGAGTTACTTTAACTGTCGATTGATCCTCCAGTTTGTTAGCAAGGGCTCCCCGATAGTTGTCCGACCTCGTGTATATTAAAGATATATATAATATTTCAAGCGTGTCTGGGGCCTATGTTGAAAATCAACATGCAGTTCTACGCATTTTTGCGTTAGCTACAGATTGATACAAAACCTTTAACGACATTGCATTTTTGCACCGGCAGTTCGATCGGCTTCCCAAGTAAGCGGATAAAACTGCCTGCACAATAAAAAAAATGAGCCTGTTTAATGTCTTTCAAGGTTTGGCATCTATCTGAAGCGCGCCAAATGAATTTTTTTCGATTAATCCCCTAGTGAGGTTAGCTAGCGCCAATGGTGATATTACCTCTGTATATGTTTTTTTTTTCAAATTAAGACATATTTCATGAGTAAATGCACGGACATCATTTGGCTGCCGTCTGAGTCGTAGATCCCCAAATCAATAACCAACATTCTCGTCGAAAATCCGGTAAAAAATCATACAAGACTAGCAAAGGCCAGAGGCTCCTGACTTGGGACAGGATAAATAATGCAGCGGGGTTAAATAATGTTTTGTGAGATCTCAACCCTCCCCTATACCTTTAGTCAATGTAGAAAAAAACAAAAACACAGCAATACGCATAGTAAAACTCAATTCAAAAGAAATCGGAGTTCAACATTTTCGTCGAAAATCCGGTAAAAAATCATACAAGACTAGCAAAGGCCAGAGGCTCCTGACTTGGGACAGGATAAATAATGCGGCGGGGTTAAATAATGTTTTGTGAGATCTCAACCCTCCCCCTATACCTTTAGTCAATGTAGAAAAAAACAAAAACACAGCAATACGCATAGTAAAACTCAATTCAAAAGAAATCGGAGTTCGATGTGGGAATAGGTTACAAAAGAAAGCAAACAAAAATAACAATGATACATAATTTAACAAAGGACTTCTAGCAGTTACTGACATGCCAGCTCCAGACCTCAATGGAATTGTCTTGGTCAGCATCTTGAGAGGAGTAAGTCCGGTGATGGCCGATTTTGGACTCTGAGTTCAGGGTTATCTGATGAAAGATTTTGGACACTTTTTAAATATTTGAGTCGATTAAATTAGTTTATATGAAAGATTTTAACTGATTTAGTCATTAAAGACGCTCAAATGCAAGCTTAAAGGAGTAGGTTCAGTAAGACCCCTTTTTGGCCCCAAAATATAGCAGTTTTACAAAATTGTTAATATGTAAACCTTTAGTTATTTATTGGACAGTAGAATGCTTCTGCTACATAAATTTGGGCTGTTTTTGACAATACAATGCACATATATCCGGTACTAGCACCATTAAGTCATGCTAAATTACTGAAATCCTCATAATTGTAGCATTTTAGTTAAATTTTAGACGGTTTTCGTGTAAAACGAAAGTGGCCGCATTCGTGTTCATCCGTAATATTGAAATGTAAGTTGTATTTTATGATAATAAATAACATATATAAAGGTTGATGATGAACACGGATGCGGCCACTTTCATTTTTACCAAAAACCATCTGAAAAAAAAACATTTTTCGGCATATTAGGTAGATTTTTCATATTTGAGCTTGAATCGGATCGTTTTTAATGACTAAATCTGTTAAAATCTTTCACATAAACTAATTAATTCAAATAAAATAGATACTTAAGTGTTTAAAAAGTGGTCAAAATCTTTCGTCAGATGAACCTGAAATTTTAGGCCAAAATCGGTCCTTACCGGACCTACTCCTTTGAAAAATCTATCAAAAATGCCATAAATGTCTAGATAGTTTTTGTCAAATTTATGAAAGTGGCCGCATCCGTGTTCATTTTCAACCTTTATATATATATATATATATATAGTATGTATTATTATCAAATGCAACTTGCATTTGAATATCAAGAATTAACACAAATGCGGCAAATTCAGTGTTAGACGAAAACGTCTTAAAAGTAAACAAAATGCTAAAATTTCGAAGATTTCAGTAATTTAGCATGACGTTCCCATTCCATGAGCATTGTTTTATCAAAAACAGACCATATTTATGTAACAGAAGTATTCTACTTTCAAATGAATAGCTAAAATTTTACATTAAACCAATTATGTAAAACTGCTATATTTTGGAGTCAAAAAGAGGTCTTACTGGGCCTACTCCTGTTCCAAAGTATATTCCATTTTCTTATTAAAAAATCCATAAACCGACATTTTACATGTTATAATAAATAAGTTATGCAAAGAAACATCTCTTAATTTGAAAACACATTTACAGAGGTGGGATAACTATTGGGCAGCGCTAGCTAACCCCACTGGGGGATTAATCGAACATTTTTCATTTGGCGCGCTTCAGATAGATTCCAAACCTTGAAAGACATTAAACAGGCTTATTTTTTTTTATATCGCTGCAGTTTGATTCGCTTGCTTGATATGCCAATTTCTTTTTATATTGATTGCAGTTTACTTCACGTTCAGTCGCAAATATTTCATATGTTTAATCAGGACGAAAAGAAGAAAGCGACAGACTAGAAAGGCCGATCGAACTGCCGGTGCAAAAATCCAATGTCGTTAAAAAAGAGGGACGAAAGATACCAGAGGGACAGTCAAACTCATAAATCGAAAATAAACTGGCAACGCCTCGCTAAAAATGAAAGAAGACAAACAGACAAACAATAGAATACACGACATAACATAGAAAACTAAGGAATAAGCAAAACGAACCCCACCAAAACCTAGGGGTGATTTCATGTGCTCCAGAAGGGTAAGCAGATCCTGCTCCAAAGGTTTTGTTACAATCTGTAGCTAACGAAAAAATGCGTAAACCTGTCGATTCGGATCAATCGACAGTTAAAGTAACTCCTTACGACAAAAACTGATTATAATAAAGATATGTATCCTAGTTCAAGCGGGACATTTATATTTATATTTATGCGCTTATCATGATGCATAGGGAACTATGTATTTCTTTTAAATTCAATGTTTAAAAAAAAGGTAAAATGCACTTTGTTACTTTCTATTGCTCCTGGATAGATGACATTTCTGTAAACCGGGAACCTTAATCTGTTACCTGAACGACTAGGATAATTGTAAACAGGAAATATTTTGGAATAATAATAATAAAAAGGTTCACAAGAGTGCACACGCTGAAATGTCTCGCCTTCTTAGCTAATCATTGACATTATGTTGATAGTCCTTAGTACAATGAAATATAAAGCTATATTACAACTGTCACGTAAACAGCTTAACATTAACCAAGAAACCGTAACATTGACCAATGCACCATGAAAAAGAGGTCAAGTTCAGATGAACCATGCCAGGCAGACATGTACAACTAATACTTCTTCCATACAACAAATATAGTTTACCTTTTGCTTATAGTAAAATAAAAACATACCAAAACACACAAACTAATGACCCGTGAATATTGGGTCAAGGACAAACAAAACCCGCTCGATTAAAATATATATCATAAAATATTTCCATACACCAAATATTGCATATAGTATCAGAAAAAAAGACCAAAACTCAAAAACTTAACTTTTACCACGCAACCATGAAAATGAGGTCAAGGTCAGATGACACCTGGCAAGTGGACATGTATACCTTACAGTCCGTCCATACACTGAATATACTAGACCTATGGCTTATAGTATCTGAGATATGGACTAGACCACCAAAACTTAACCTTGTTCACTGATCCATGAAATGAGGTCAAGGTCAAGTGAAAACTGTCTGATTGGCATGAGAACCTCGCAAGGTAAGCATATACTAAATATAGTTACCCTATTACATATAAAAAGAGAGAATTTAACATTACAAAAAATCTAAACTTTTTTTCAAGTAGTCACTGAACCATGAAAATTAGATCAAGGACATTGGACATGTGACTGACCCAGGTCTTCAATCTTCTAAAATATAAAGCTTTTTAGAAGAAAGCTAACGCCGCCGCCGCCGCCGTCGCCGCCGGATCACTTTTCCAATGTCGATACATGCGACAAAAATATTGACAAAATTATCATAAATTGCAAAGAAAGGGCAATAGCTCTGAAACGAATTTTCCGATCATTTTTCGTTCATTTGATTTCGAATTTTCCGTTCATTTGATTTCCATCTTATTATTCATATCGGGGCCTTTTATAGCCGACTATACGGTGTGGCTTTTCCCGTTGTTTAAGTCCGTACGCTTAAAACTGTATAAAAAAAAGTAAAATCACAAAAATACTAAACTCCGAAGAAAATTCAATCGGAAAGGCCCTAATTACATGGCAAAATCAAATGACAAAACACATCACACGAATGGACAACAACTGTCATATATTCCTGACTTTGTACATGCATTTTCAAACGTAGAAAATGGTGGATTGAACCTGGTTTTACAGCGCTAAACCTAGCACTTGTACGACAGTCGCGTCAATATTGATAATGATGCGTGAACAAAACAAATAGACTCAATCGGTAGAAATGTCACAAATAAAGGTAAAAAGTCTAATTCGGTAGGTTACATTCGTAAAAAGAGAACGGGATTATAGTTACGACACAAGGAACACATCCGATATTATCTATATAACAGACATTTCATAACGGTGAACCAACCCGTGACGGCGTCCGTACAATTTACGAAGTGATGATTTCAGCCTCCCAAAACTTCTAAATTGGGAAGCCAAAATCATCTCTTTCGTCGTAAAGTTTTGTTTTCAACCGACCCTCATAGTATATTTCCAGATATAAATCCTAATCAAGTGGCAAAATCAAGTGCTCAAACACATCAAACGAAGTAATAGCAACTGATATATTGCTCACTTCATTTGAACTTGGTACTAGTATATAGTTGTCTCAATAGCAATCATACCAATTCTGAACTGATCCATGGAAATGGCTGATCACATATCGAATAAAACTACAGCAGTGTAGCTTTTTTATACTCTATTGTTACATGTAACATTCCTTATTTCATTGTGTTTTGCATTAATTACATATTTCGTTGTCCAAGCGTACTGTATGTTCAGGGTTACGCGTAATTCTTTGTTCGTGCATCTAACAACCACAACCTAATACATATCATCCCTTTCCGTGAATAATGGATTAACTGTGTCAACATTATTTTATTTTCCCTTAACCTCCTAACTCTTGCAACAGAAGAAAAAATGTTTTGTGCCAGGGAAAAGTATTCATTAGGAAAAATCCCCATGAAAAGATTGCAGATTTCTATAATTATATAAACGGAAAGAAATTTATTATAATCTTTAAAGATTTGTATTGAATAAGGGAGTTAACTCTATAAAACTGCTTAACCGACAACAGAACGCAGAATACTGTTTTCCATGTACACAATATCTTGCCCATATTAGTGTTTATTAAAATATAGATTTAAATCAATTATTTTAACCGAGTTTATAAACTTTCAATCAGTTATGTAGAATGAAGTAAAAAGGCCCCTTTTATTTTCTCCAGCAGACGAGTTTATTGTGCATAGGGTGAAATGGATTTTAACGCGAACAAACAGCTACGTGAAATGTTATTGTACGTGAACAAATAGTTATGCCTAACTCTTGGGTGCGTATACAAAGTGTCACGTGTCATTCATATATCTCTTGGAGGCCTGAACAAAGTGTTACGTACACCTCTGGGGTGTGTGAGCAAAGTGTTACGTGCGGCTCAAGGGTGTGTTAGCTAAGTTTTACGTGCACCTCTGGTGTGTGTGAGTAAAGTGTTACATGTATCTCTTAAGTCATAAACCTCTAGGGTGCTTGAACAAAGTGCTACGTGAACCTCTAGGGTGTATGAGCAATGTATCACGTGCACCTCTAGAGTGCGTGAACAAAGTGATGCGTGTACCTCTATGATGCGTGAACAATGTAGTATGTGCACCTCTTGGGTGCGCAAACTAAGTATTACATGCACCTCTAGATGGCGTGAACAAAGTGGTGCGTGCACCTCTAGGGTGCTTTGGCAAGGTAATAATAATTTTCATATTCTGAATTTTGTTTTCATTATATTTGTAGAATTTTTTTAGGTAACCATTTTCTTTAATGAAAATCTGTTTGACCCAAGTATTTTTGTAATTTTACGCTTTACCACTTAGAATACTTTGTTTAGTAGCTTTCTTGTGAGCAGGAACCAGTGGGAACACAAGACAAAACTCTATGACTATTACATATCTCCCAAAAAAGCCTTGGTTTGTAAAACAGCTGTATTTACAAGGTGCAATCTTAATACGGTCTTCTGTAAAATAAAATACAGTTTAAAATAACGACAATCATACGAGGCAATGTAGTATTATCTATGAAAATCATATTCAGAAAAAGTTCTGAAATTAGCTACACATTTGTACTCACCAAAGCCAATATGAATATAAATACAGCAAGTTCCTGAAAGCGGCCGTTTTACATCTAATGGATTTTCCCCCCATGAATAAATATTATTCTTTTTGTATTTTTTCTTTGTCTTAACAGATTGCTTTCGATTATTATAGTCGTCATAGCTTACCTATTTATCGCATAAGCATAAATTGTTTGATTTCATACTGGTGTCAAAGGAAAACAGATTGTAAAAAAACAATAATCAGAAAAATTAGTGTGTATACATTGATATCGAAGATCCTAAGACTTTTTTGTTGTTACGGCTTGTAGTGAAACCATATATTTTTTAAGATTTCTCATCAAACACACCCACTGCGAACGGAATGTTTAGCCGATTTCCATAAAATATCTTCATTCATTGACTATTGGTCCAAAATCCTAAAACAGCTGTTGATCGTCTTTTTGATTCAGTTGAAAGTTTGACTTTTCCACTCTTTAGACTACACTTACACACAATCTTATCAAACGTGTTCCTTTTTAATCAAATGGTCGTGTTATAAATCTGATTCCGTATTTTTATGCTGCAACTTATATAAAATGTATTTTTCTCTGATGGCATACTTGATTGAGGTGTGTAAGATTTTCTCACTTGCATTTATTTACGTTTCGGCAATACAATTTATTGACAAAATATAGCTATTCCTATGGTCATATTGACACAAATATTTGCTTTTTCCTAGATTTCGATATATCAGTTTTACACGAGAAACCCTTAACAAAAAATACAACAAAAGGGACGATTGTTCCTTCCCTATGTCAATTTTCTTTTTTGATACAGTGATGCGCCTTTGGAACCATCTTGTGGTGTTTATGCATCCCAAGACCATTACCTGAGCTCGTGTCTGTAGTGACGTTTTAGATTTCAATGCGCGTAATATGTGTATAACTGGATAATTATTATGTCAAGGATTTTGTTGCCCAAAATTAGTTTGAATCTTTACTTAATTCTTCAACAGATACAACATTTGGATTTCAAGTTTGGCTGTACATGTAGGATAATTGTTTCAAACGGTAAAGAACGTCCTTATTTTTATGGTGATGCTATTTTTAAAACTAGCCAGACAATTTAGATATGATACATTTCAATTTATCAATTCTCTAAATAAACTCATTCTAAAATGTCACCAATTCAACACTGTATTTAAATCTTTAAATATTGTTTTATTAGTACAAATCTGTTTTTTGTTATTAGTAAAATAAAACGTTACCAAATATTATAGTTTAACGCACATGCACATTCAAGGTACTTCAATCTGTTGATACGTTACGTATCTATCAATAGCTTGTTTTACCCTTAATCCATTGAATATGAGATGTATTCTTATTGATATTTTGGTGTTAGATACAAAATTTGTGTTGATTTTAATACTAAGGTGATGTAGTATGATTGCAAAGAAAAAGAAAAACGCCACATGAGACAAAATAACACAGGAATTAGTTATTGGGATTTGACTACCCGTAAATAATGGCAAGTACTCGCAGTTCAGTACTTTTTATTTCTATTTTGTCTCTGTATTTATGGATGTATAAATACCCTGTCACTTCTGATCTCTGTTTTTAGATATTTTTTCTGTTTGTTCAGATCTGATTATATTACTAGTATGCCTTTTCAACTGAATTTTATAGTTTATTCTACTGTGACACCTATGTCCCATGTTAGGGATGCTGCCTTTAAATGTTTGACTCTGTCACGTTTCAAAGGTGTCGGTCCAAAGTCAAGAGCCTGTAGATCAGTGGTTGTCATTGGTTCATTTCTGTCATATTTGTTTTTTCGTAAATTGTTTTGTAATACATTATGTCGTCAGTTTTCTTAATTTATATGTTTCTAATTTTCATATCGCAGCCTTTTATAACTTTTTATGGCCGATTTTACCATATGGGTTCTTCTAATTGTTGAAAAAGATTGCCTATCATTGCGTAAATCCACGTCATTAGCACTTTGAATGATAGTAGTCTCATTGTCAGTCATACTGCATCACCTTACTTTTGTATACGAACAAAAATCTCATCGTAAACGGTTGCAAACTTAGATATGCGGTTTGTTTTATGATGCAAATAATAACAAAAATCTGATTCAATATTATAGATTTCCCTCTAAAAGAATACCAAAACGAACGAGACCATTCGGTGTTTCAAGCTCCTATTTCAAATAGAAAAATATATCAAATCAACCACATAATTTATATTTTGTTCACCTTTAATAAAGTTTTACGCTGTTATTCATTTAGTATATTTCGATATTTTGATACGGTCTCTTTTCTTTTAAATAAGTACAGGTAATTTTTCGGGAAATCTCTTTTAAGTCGTATTTGATCGTATTCTAGATGTGTACACAATGCAACTTCTTTTCCTTTTACATTAGCAAATTAAATCTAGACAGCATAAATCAGCCTATTTACGAAAAGTCTGATGAAAATCCAATTATAGACTTTCTTGCATATGTAAAGATGTGCTAATTGTCGTTACCATATTTTACTTCAGATTCTATCATTAATGATTTTAATTGTCAATATATTTTTTATTTCTTTTACCAGTTTGAAAACATAACATTATATTCGGTACTCCCGAATCAAATATTTCTAAAAAAGCAGGCGCTAACAATCAATAAGTCGAAGAGATGACAACAATGCCATGACAAAAAAAGAAAAACAATAGTATACAAAACACTACATTGACAACTAAAGACTGCTCAACGTGTACACTACAAAAAAACTAGGGATGTCAAAAGATCTGAAATTTAATACTCGGATACTCGGTCATGATACTCGAGTACTCGCGAGTACTCGGATGAATCTTAAACGTCTATTGAAAAGTTGAAATTTTAGGTGGGATGCAATGTTTTTGTTATCACCTTTCATAAACATGTTAACGAAACGAAAGACAAACGTACTACAAACATAGCTTGTTCCATTGGTTTTTTTGGGTGTCAATTACACAAGAATTACCGACCACCCGTTTTTACAATAACCTATATCATAATAGCAATTATTGTTTGTGAACGTGTTCAAAAACCAAATTCACTTTGATTTTGTTCTTGTTTAGAAATATGATTTGGTCAACAATTTCAGATGAAAGACTGTTTGACTTTCTATTTTTTGTTACAAGTAGAAACATGAAAACATTCCCTCGGAAGGAAAGGACGTTGCTGGTACTACTTAAACAAATAGTATCCTCAGGATAAATAATTTTTTATTATATGTATGTTGCTAATTAATTTCATTTAGTATTACAAAGGGGATATTTTAACAGAACTAAAGTGAGTGTAAATGTGAAGAGAACTATCTCAAAATCAGGCAAACGATTATCCGAGTACTAAAACTGTACTCGATTACTCGGCCTTCTGATCGAGTACCCGAGTACTCGAGTAATCGTTGCCATCCCTAAAAAAAACTAGAGGTTATTACATGTGCTCCGTTCGACCCTGATCCAAATGTGACACCCTTCAAAAATACACTTAAGTGTTCCATCATTATGTTAACATATAAATATTCCACACTTTCCTTTTTGTGTTTATACATTTTTGACGTCCAAATGTTACATAATTATCATAAAAGTTTGTATTTCAAATTTGTATTCATACAGTCTTGTCTTTTGTTTAATAACGGTTACTAAAAATATTGACCGTAAACTGTGTCTTAGCAAATATCAACAATGAATTCTTTGGTATATTTAGATCTGTCACTTTCGTCATCATTCGTGTATTTGACACAGTACATTGATTGTGTTTTAACTAGAATAACAACTAACAGAGTTTGTTATTTGATTTTAACATTTCTTATAACTTTGTTTATATTTTCAGATCATTTAATTGATATATTATATATTTGAAAGCGGTTATATATTTTTGTCCCACGCCGGGCAAAATAGATTCTATACTTTTGGAAGATGACCTAGACAAGTTAGCAAGATCCCTCAGAATCAAGGAATATTTTTCTAAGGACACCACAAAAAGTACCACTGATAGTGACACAAGTGATCTCGACTCAGATGATGACCAAGAAGATGTCGATATTCCCAGATTCAGGAAAAAAAGTTCATGGATTCCTAAACCCAGTAAATGTGTTACTTTAGAAAATATTATTGACAAAATGAAACCCGACGCAACACATCGGTCCACTGCTTCTTCCAAAATATTCAACAATTTATCTTCTGAAGAAAATGAAGCTGTGGTGTTACTAAAAAACAGAGACGACATTATAATAAAACCAGCAGATAAAGGTAGGCTGTTGTCGACATGGACAGATGTGACTACATTCAAGAGGCAGAACGTCAACTCTCTGATGAGAGATTTTATAAGAAATTAGACTCTGACCGCACCCCTCAATTCAACAAAGAGATCACCACAAACCTGAAAAACATGTGTGAACAGGGACATATCGATGAAAACACATTTAAATATCTTAAACCTGAAAAATCAAAGCCGGGGCGTTTCCATCTTCTGCCCAAAATACAAAATGTCAATAATCCAGGTAGACCAATTGTTTCCGCCAATAACCAATCTACAGAGAAAATATCAGAATTTATTGACTTTTATCTCCGACCACATGAAGAAAAGTTACCATAATATATACACAAAACATTATCTTAAAAAAATGGAATCTGTGAACCCTCTCCCACCTGAAACGATCATTGTCTCGCTGGATGTTACCTCAGAAAGGACTGAGGCAATTGAGTAGTGCTACTCACTTCATAGAAATTTGTAATTTAACATAATAGAGACCAACCAGAAAATCAATACTATTATCTTTGAAATGCATAGAAAAGGGGTCATGGACGAAATCACGTTTAAATATCTTTCTGCTAAGAGATATCTCGAACCAGGAAGGTTGTATCTTCTGTCTAAATTGCACAAACTTGATCATGAACTAATAGAAAAAGTTCAACAGAATCCCACGACATTCCGAAAAAAAAAGACTGAAAATTATCAGTATTTAGAGAGGTCCTCATGTCACCCATCCTTTAATTTCAGAGGCATAATTAAATGCTTCGCTTTAAGAGATGTACGAACGATCCAGTAGATTTGCAAACACAATATGCGTTATTTTCTGAGCGCCTTATTAAAAGGGGATATCCATAAAATAAAATTAAAACTGTTATGCAGGAAGTGACTGCAAAACAAAGAAAGGACACATTAATGGTGAAACCCAAATCTGTATTACAGTCGCCTCCCTTGGTATTCTCCACGGTGTTTTCAAGACAGAAATCACACATAAAGAACAATATCTTAAAACATTTGGATATTCTAGAGGGGGCGTGAATCAGATGTGGATACTTAAAAATTCCAAAGATCTTTTAGAGTACATACAATCTAACTCTCTTTCATCTTGTAACAGTAATAAAACATTTGACTTTTCTACTCTGTACACTAGTATTCCACATATTCCAAACTAAAAGACAAATTGAAAGAGTTGGTATTGCTTGGCTTCGTAAAAAAGAATGGCCAACGTTGATACAAGTATCTTGTCTTGGGGAGGGATAAATCCTACTTTGTAAAGGATCACTCTGATTCGAACAAAAAATTATCTGAAACTTATATTATCAAGATGCTTGATTTCTTGATTGACAACATATTTGTTACGTTCGGGGGACGTGTTTTTCAACAGACTGTCGGCATTTCAATGGGAACAAACTGTGCCCTTCTACTTGCCGACTTGTTTCTTTATTATTATGAGGCTGACTTCATGCAGGAACTTCTTAGGAAGAAAGATAAGAAGTTAGCAATATCCTTTAACTCTACTTTTCGCTATATAGATGATGTTCTTTCACTAAATAATTCAAAATTTGGTGACTATGTGGAACGGATCTATCCAATCGAGCTAGAGATAAAGGATACTATATATATACAGATACAGTTAAGTCGGCCTCATATCTTAACTTACATCTAGAAATTGAAAATGAGGGTCGGTTGAAAACAAAACTTTACGACAAAAGAGATGATTTCAGCTTCCAATTGTGAACTTTCCATTTCTAAGTAGCAACATTCCAGCAGCACTTGCATACGGGGTATGTATTTCCCAATCGATACGATATTCCCGTGCTTGGATTTCTTATCATGATTTTCTTGATTGAGGGTTGCTGCTCACAAGGAAGCTATTAAACCAAGAGTTCTAAATGGTGAAGTTGAAATCATCACTTCGTAAATTTTACGGACGCCATCACGAGTTGGTTGACCGTTATGGAATAACCGTTTCACAAATGATATCGGATATGTTCCTTACGTCGTAACTACAATCCCCTTCCCTTTCATGAATGTGACCTACCGAATTAGACCATTTACCGGATTTGTTATCACATAAGCAACACGACGGGTGCCGCATGTGGAGCAGGATCTGCTTACCCTTCCGGAGCACCTGAGATCACCCCTAGTTTTTTGGTGGGGTTCGTGTTGTTTATTCTTTAGTTTTCTATGTTGTGTCGTGTGTGCTGTTGTTTGTTTGTCTTTTTCATTTTTAGCCATGACGTTGTCAGTTTGTTTTAAATTTAAGAGTTTGACTGTCCCTTTGGTATCTTTCGTCCCTCTTTTGGATAAATTACACGATGACGAAGAGGCAAAACTTTTGTTTGATAAAAGACCTCTTTTTGCTTCCCGTAGACATAAACACTTGAAAGACACAGTAACATCAGCAACTCAGGGTAATTAACATGTTGCAGATTATGAAAATAGATTCTATACTTTGTTGGTTAAATTGTTAAACATGGTTAAATAGATAAAGAGTATAGACAAATATTAGTCAAACAGATCATGAGGTGTCGAGCCCCTAATAAAAATTACAGTAAGTGTCACTATGCAATGGCTTGGGCTCCTGACGATGGACATGGCCATGGTCAATTAGTTAATTCTAATTGGTCTATATAGATATTCGTAACGCCTTATGATCTACGGAGTTGGGTGCTGGGATAGGCTTTGACAACGATTTATTGAAATATATCGGCTGTTATGTGATGCTAGGCTAGGTATGTCCCCATTTTTTTAATGATTCGGTAAAATATCCTGCGCACATGCACCTAGAGGAAGATGGTCTGTGAGTAGCAAAATAAAAGTATATGAATTTACAATTGTTAACTTTCCATTTGTAAGTAGCAACATTCCAGTAGCACCTGCATATGGGGTATATATCTCCCAATTATTCCCTTGCTTGCATTTCCTATCATGATTTTCTTGATAGAAGATTGCTGCTCACAAGGAAGGTATTAAACAAAGAGTTCCAAATGGTAAAGTTGAAATCATCCCTTCGTAAATTTTACGAACGCCATCATCAAACTTGACTATGAGTAAAGGGAGATAACGCTTTGTAATCAACTATATTACAAATAACTGTAATATAAGCAACATTACTTTTGCATGTAATATTACTGATATGCGTAATATTACTTGGATGAATAACAGGGGCGGATCCAGCTATTTTAAAAAAGGGGGGTTCCCAACCCAGGATAAAGGGGGGGGGGGTTTCCAACTATATGTCCCCATTCAAATGCATTGATCCACCAAAAAAAAAGCGGGGGTTCCAACCCCCGGAACCCCCCTCTTGATCCGCCACTGAATAATCGTCTGGACTGGTTATGAACTTCATCTTTTATCGCATCTGATTCCCTGAAAGATGGCCGAACTTCCTGCTCATCGTCTTCCAAATTGTCTGTTCCGTCTTCAAACCTTGTTGTGCCACTTGAATACCAATGAACGACTAACTTTGCGATGTTTCTCAGACTGTTTTAAGAATTTGTGTGTTTCTATTGGCGTTTTTTCGATGCCTTAAAAAACTGAAAATAACAAAAATATGAAAACCATGCCTGCATGTAATGTGATATTTTCGCGATGCTCCGGGTCCCTATTGCTTATATTTATATGAAGTAAGTGTTTTTATTTCGCATTTGAAATGGGACAAATATTGAAATAACCGAACTATGATATAGTTCAGGATTACAAATATACAAAATGAATTTACATGAAATGCTTGTTTTACGCAGACTTGAGCTTGTCATTGTATATTTTTTGGGTGGTTTTGAACCATTTGCTATTCTATTAAAACTGTCGTCGAAATAGCCATTTTTTGGGTAAAATTTAAAAAAATATATTTTTCTAAATAAATGTTGAAAATCAAACGGGGTAGAATATCATATCATCATTGCAAGGCAATGAATAGCCATGGTGAACCAACCCGTGACGGCGTCCGTACAATTTACGAAGTGATGATTTCAGCCTCCCAAAACTTCTAAATTGGGAAGCCAAAATCATCTCTTTCGTCGTAAAGTTTTGTTTTCAACCGACCCTCATAGTAAATTTCCAGATATAAATCCTAATCAAGTGGCAAAATCAAGTGCTCAAACACATCAAACGAAGTAATAGCAACTGTAATATTGCTCACTTCATTTGAACTTGGTACTAGTATATAGTTGTCTCAATAGCAATCATACCAATTCTGAACTGATCCATGGAAATGGCTGATCACATATCGAATAAAACTACAGCAGTGTAGCTTTTCTATACTCTATTGTTACATGTAACATTCCTTATTTCATTGTGTTTTGCATTAATTACATATTTCGTTGTCCAAGCGTACTGTATGTTCAGGGTTACGCGTAATTCTTTGTTCGTGCATCTAACAACCACAACCTAATACATATCATCCCTTTCCGTGAATAATGGATTAACTGTGTCAACATTATTTTATTTTCCCTTAACCTCCTAACTCTTGCAACAGAAGAAAAAATGTTTTGTGCCAGGGAAAAGTATTCATTAGGAAAAATCCCCATGAAAAGATTGCAGATTTCTATAATTATATAAACGGAAAGAAATTTATTATAATCTTTAAAGATTTGTATTGAATAAGGGAGTTAACTCTATAAAACTGCTTAACCGACAACAGAACGCAGAATACTGTTTTCCATGTACACAATATCTTGCCCATATTAGTGTTTATTAAAATATAAATTTAAATCAATTATTTTAACCGAGTTTATAAACTTTCAATCAGTTATGTAGAATGAAGTAAAAAGGCCCCTTTTATTTTCTCCAGCAGACGAGTTTATTGTGCATAGGGTCAAATGGATTTTAACGCGAACAAACAGCTACGTGAAATGTTATTGTACGTGAACAAATAGTTATGCCTAACTCTTGGGTGCGTATACAAAGTGTCACGTGTCATTCATATATCTCTTGGAGGCGTGAACAAAGTGTTACGTACACCTCTGGGGTGTGTGAGCAAAGTGTTACGTGCGGCTCAAGGGTGTGTTAGCTAAGTTTTACGTGCACCTCTGGTTTGTGTGAGTAAAGTGTTACATGTATCTCATAAGTCATAAACCTCTAGGGTGCGTGAACAATGTGCTACGTGAACCTCTAGGGTGTATGAGCAATGTATCACGTGCACCTCTAGAGTGCGTGAACAAAGTGATGCGTGTACTTCTATGATGCGTGAACAATGTAGTATGTGCACCTCTTGGGTGCGCAAACTAAGTATTACATGCACCTCTAGATGGCGTGAATAAAGTGGTGCGTGCACCTTTGGGTGCTTTGGCAAGGTAATAATAATTTGCATATTCTGAATTTTGTTTTCATTATATTTGTAGGATTTTTTTAGGTAACCATTTTCTTTAATGGAAATCTGTTTGACCCAAGTATTTTTGTAATTTTACGCTTTACCACTTAGAATACTTTGTTTAGTAGCTTTCCTGTGAGCAGGAACCAGTGGGAACACAAAACAAAACTCTATGACTATTACATATCTCCCGAAAAAGCCTTGGTTTGTAAAACAGCTGTATTTACAAGGTGCAATCTTAATACGGTCTTCTGTAAAATAAAATACAGTTTAAAATAACGACAAACATACGAGGCAATGTAGTATTATCTATGAAAATCATATTCAGAAAAAGTTCTGAAATTAGCTACACATTTGTACTCACCAAAGCCAATATGAATATAAATACAGCAAGTCCCTGAAAGCGGTCGTTTTACATCTAAAGGATTTTCCCCCCATGAATAAATATTATTTCAAAGACATACTGATTAAAAATATATAAAAAATATTATGGCTTCTTTTCAAAAGAAAATACAAACCCACATGAAACAATAAAAAGCAAGGTATTCTGTTAAAAAGTCTGTCGAATTCTTTTTGTATTTTTTCTTTGGCTTAACAGATTGCTTTCGATTATTATAGTCGTCATAGCTTACCTATTTATCGCATAAGCATAAATTGTTTGATGTCATACTGGTGTCAAAGGAAAACAGATTGTAAAAAAACAATAATCAGAAAAATTAGTGTGTATACATTGATATCGAAGATCCTAAGACACTTTTTTTTGTTACGGCTTGTAGTGAAACCATATATATATATAAGATTTTTCATCAAACCCACCCACTGCGAACGGAATGTTTAGCCAATTTCCCTAAAATATCTCCATTCATCGACTATTGGTCCTAAAGCCTAAAACAGCTGTTGATCGTCTTTTTGATTCAGTTGTAAGTTTGACTTTTCCACTCTTTAGACTACACTTACACACTATCTTATCAAACGTGTTCCTATTTAATCAAATGGTCGTGTTATAAATCTGATTCCGAATATTTATGCTGCAACTTATATAAAATGTATTTTTCTCTGATGGCATACTTGATTGAGGTGTGTAAGTTTTTCTCACTTGCATTTATTTACGTTTCGGTAATACAATTTATTGACAAGATATAGCTATTCCTATGGGCATATTGACACAAATGTTTGCTTTTTCCTAGATTTCGATATATCAGTTTTACACGAGAAACCCTTCACAAAAAATACGACAAAAGGGACGATTGTTTATTCCCTTTGTCAATTTTCTTTTTTGATACAGTGATGCGCCTTTGGAACCATCTTGTGGTGTTTATGCATCCTAAGACCGTTACCTGAGCTCGTGTCTGTAGTGACGTTTTAGATTTCGATTCGCGTAATATGTGTATAACTGGATATTTATTAAGTCAAGGATTTTGTTGCCCAAAATTAGTTTGAATCTTTACTAAATTCTTCAACAGACACAAAATTTGGATTTCAAGTTTGGCTGTACATGTAGGATAATTGTTTCAAACGGTAAGGCACGTCCTAATTTTTATGGTGATGCTATTTAACTAGCCAGACAATTTAGATATGTCACATTTTAAGTTCTCTAAAAAAACTCATTCTAAAATGTCACCAATTCAACACTGTATTTAGATCTTTGAATATTGTTTTATTAGTATAAATCTGTATTTTGTTATTAGTAAAATAAAACATTACCAAATATTATAGTTTAACGCACATGCACATTCAACATGTTCAAGGTACTTCAATCTGTCGATACGTTACGTATCTATCAATAGCTTGTTTTACCCTTAATCCATTGAATGTGAGATGCATTCTTATTGATATTTTAGTGTTAGATACAAAATTTCTTTTGATTTTAATACTAAGGTGCTGTAGGATGATTGCAAAGAAGACAAACGCCACATGAGACAAAATAACACAGGAATTAGTTATTGGGATTTGACTACCCGTAAATAATTGCAAGTACTCGCTGTTCAGTACTTTTTGTCTATTTTGTCTCTGTATTGATGGATGTATAAATACCCTGTCACGTCTGATCTCTGCTTTTAGATATTTGTTTTGTTTGTTCAGATCTGGTTAGATTACTAGTATGCCTTTTCAACTGAATTTTAAAGTTTGTTCTACTGTGACACCTATGTCCCATGTTAGGGGTGCAGCCTTTAAATGTTTGACTCTGTCACGTTTTAAAGGTGTCGGTCTAAACTTAAGAGCCTGTAGTTCAGTGGTTGTCATTGGTTCATTTCTGTCATAATGGTTTTTTTCGGAAATTGTTTTGTAATACATTATGTCATCGGTTTTCTCAATTTATTTGTTTCTAATTTTCATATCGCTGCCTTTTATAACCTTTTATGGCCGATTTTACCATATGGGTTCTTCTAATTGTTGAAAGCCTAATCCACGTCATTAGCACTTTGAATGATAGTAGTCTCATTGTCAGTCATACTGCATCACCTTAATTTTTATACACAAACAAAAATCTCATTGTAAACGGTTGCAAACTTTGATATGCGGTCTGTTTTATCATGCAAATAATAACAAAAATCTGATTCAATATCATAGATTTCACTCTAAAAGAATACTAAAACGAACGAGACCATTCGGTGTTTCAAGCTCCTATTTCAAATAGAAAAATATATCAAATCAACCACAGAATTTATATTTTGTTCACCTTTAATAAAGTTTTACTCTGTCATTTATTTAGTATATTTCGATATTTTGATACGGTCCATCTTCTTTTAAATAAGTACAGGTAATTTTTCTGATAACCTCTTTTGTCGTATTTGATCGTATTCTAGATGTGTACACAATGCAACTTCTTTTCCTTTTACATTAGCAAATTAAATCTAGACAGCATAAATCAGTCTATTTACGAAAAGTCTGATGAAAATCCTGGTAAGAAGAATAGATAATTTAGTATTGGAACAATGGCTTGAAGACGAAATAAATCTATATTTGTAAGGTGTTTTGTGTAGTATCGGAACCCAATACATAGTTGGGACTTTCATTGTTTTGGGTTCTACTTATGTTTGTTACAGATGTCGTTTTCTGAAAATGGAGTCAGTTGGAATGTTGGTGAATTAGTGATTTCTTTTTGTAGAACCTAAATGTAAAATTTACGTCAAACAATAATAATATTACTAGCAGCTTTATCTGCCGGTACAAAAACAAATTCCTTGGCTAGTTATTTTAGTTTATGTTTGATACGAGAAAAAGGTTTATTGCGGTTATTGTTAAGGTAAAATGTTCTTTAAAATGTTGAATACGTATATCAACTATGTTCATTACTGAATTAAAAAGTCCAAAGATTTTTTGTCAGCATTTTTCCCGTTTTATCCATGTCAAACAGTAAGTACGGAGTGAGTCGTGGATGATATAACGACACTCATTCCAACTAATAATTGACGGGGGACGATATTTAGGTCTTTTACTGAGGAATAATTTTAACTCTCGGTCTTGAACGATGTTAAGATCTCCTGTTATAACATGGGAAATAGGTCCATAAATGTATTCGGAATTACTGCAATTACATGAACATGATGAAGTAGGTGTATTTTCACTGATATTAACATCTTTACACAATTGGCTATAATTAAACACAAATTTCCGGGTAGATGTCTTGTAAATATCACAAATAAGAGGGAGCTCTGTATTATCAAAATATCCAGGAATTTGTTCTTTAACAGAGTGGTCGTTAAAGATACCAGCAATATTTACAAAATCAAAACTTTTATTGACATTGTTTTTTATGATCTTCAGGACGATCAATTTTAGGAAACAGTTTAGAATAACAATATCCCAATATAATTTGAACGATTTCATACTAAGGACTGCTATATGAAATTGTGTTGCAATCCTCTAAAATAAATTTTATTTAACTTATTAATCGGTAATGAACAGAGCTTTGTTAACAGATAATGTCTGTCGATGTTTTCTAAATAGAAATTAGGTCCGAAATATTGGTATGATTGGTCCGAAATTTTCTTTGATTGCGATTTTTTCTACGATCATGAGAACGGTTATTTCGAACAGTTTTAGAAATAATATCCAAAATGGTAACATAATCGGTTCTTGATATATTGCCAATTCCCATGATATTATCATTAAGACCGAGAGGGTAGACTATCTGTAATTTTTTAATCCAATTTAATTCAATTATTTTCCGTGATCGTATAAACTTTGAATGAGATTCACCAGGCTGCTTATTTACTACTTCCAAAGGTTGAACTTCTAAATATTTAGTAGGATGATTGTGCTTCTTAAGGTGTTGATAAATGATACTTTTGAAATTATCGGGTCTTTTAAAACGATACCTATGTTCTTGAGTGCGTTTAGATAAATACCGTCCAGTTTCACCTACGTACTGAATACCGCATCCCGGTTTGTTTCACGTGAGTAAATAACTAAGACTGTTTGTTTTTCAAGTTATATCAGTTTCAAATTTTAAAGAAAATGTGCGACCATTAAATGTGGACCTTACCGTATTGTTGGTGGAAAGACGGGGACATGTAAGTCATTTTTTGGCATGACACTTATCGATAGAAGGATAACCAATATTTTTATTGTTAAAAATATTAGCGATGGTCGTTTTTTTAGATAAGCGATTATGAAGATTGAGACGTGTAGATATATCAAATAAGATAAAATAAGAGTAAAAAAAAACCTGAATGATTCACGTACACTCCAAATAAACTCATCATAGATACCAAATGAGTGACACATACGCTTCCCGTTCTTTACATACGTTACCCCTCACAACGTCAAAAACAGGAATGATCAGGAATAGGCCAGATTCAATAAATTAGAAAAATACTAGTATATTACGAAACTTTTAGAATGAAAATTTAAGAGATACTTGCATTTATATTCTCGTATTTTAAAGGGTTTATCAAAGACTTCAATGACAACATGCTACAGAATTCCACGTCATGATAATTACAGCATCGATTTTGCGCTAAATATTATAGACACGCCTGGATTTGATAATACACGCGGACAATCTTTTGAACGAACAATTCCGACCCAGGTCAGAAAACTTTTTGAATCTACCGTCATTGATTTACACGCTGTACTTATTGTTATCACGGACAGACCTAATTTTAGTGAAGCGGCGAAGGTGGGGTTTGTCAACGTTTTAAGTATGTTCGATGCAGATATAAAAGATATCACATATCCTTGCTTCGTCCACTCCGAAGGAGCCGAAAAGAGAACTTTATCTATTCTTGAAGCCAATGGTATTTCATTCGAGAAATCTTTTATATTTAATTCAATTCTGATCTCAACGATAAATGAGTATGTACATGAAACATTATGGAGTATGGGAAACAAATCATTTCAAGATTTGTTGTCCACAATTAATCAGAATGTGCCTCGCTGTTTAAAACACTTAACGATGGAATTGAAAAAGAGAGAAAATATTGCCATGCAATTGGTAAATATGCAGGACAGAATTCGAAAACAAGTACATATATTCAACACAATTAAAAAGGAAGAAAACGTTCTACAGGAGTTTAAAGCAGCTAAGGAGATGAACAAAGATTTCAGATATGAAAAATGTATTTCTCAAAAGATCAAACACAAAATTGATAAAAATTCTGTAAATTGTACGAAATGCGAGGAAACCTGTCACAAAAACTGCAATGAAGCGACTGTTCGTTATTGTGACGCATTTTCAAAAGGGAAATGCAGTGTATGCAGTATTAATTGCACAACTGATAAGCACATACTAGAACAATATGAATACGAGACAGTTTACTTGAGAGAAGAAGGAACAAATGAAGATCTTGAAATAAAACACAAAGATTTTGTACAAGGTCAACAGAAACCGACGCGTAATGTTCAAAACGAAAAGATTGAATTGAGACAATCACTTCTAAAACTGATACAGATGTTAGAAAACGTAAAAGAACTTATAAAAACTTTAAATACTATTTCCTTGAGAAAGACTTTTTCGATTGAACAATATCTCGATGAATTAATAGATGTAGAGAACGAGAAAAGATCAGATGGTTTCAAGCTAGAATAGATCTTATTTATGAAATGAAAATTAATCAGGATACACATACACCGTTAGATAAACTTTTGCAAAAGTTATGTATTTAAATATTTGAATTTAAGCAGAAAATCCTTAGTATATGTGAGCATGTGTTGTGTAAATAATCTTTATTATCATTATACTAAATAATAGTAATTATTGTCATTCAATATATATATAAACGATTTCAAATATATAAAATATAAATTGAATGATCTGAAATTATAAACAAAACTATAAGAAATATTAAAACCAAATAACAAATTCTGTTAGTTGTTATTCTGGTTAAAACATCATTGACGTACGGTGTGAAATACACGAATGATGACGAAAGTGACAGAATTATTCATTATAGATATTTGCTAAGACACAGTTTACGGTTTATATTTTTAGTAACCGTTATTAAACTAAACATGCTAAAGACAAGATTGTATAAATACAAATTTGAAATACAAACTTTTATGATATGTAACATTTGGACGTCAAAAATGTATTATGTTCTTCTCATATATGTTATGATGGTTTGATACTAAACCCCTAACGGGAAGGATTGTGCCTGATGTTCATATGATGAAATCATAATCGTTCAGTCAGTTTAATTGAAGTCTGGAACTGGCATGTCAGTTAACTGCTAGTAGTCTGTTGTTATTTATGTATTATTGCCATTTTGTTTATTTTCTTTGGTTACATCTTCTGACATCAGACTCGAACTTCTCTTGAACTGAATTTTAATGTGCGTATTGTTATGCGTTTACTTTTCTACATTGGCTAGAGGTATAGGGGAGGGTTGAGATCTCACAAACATGTTTAACCCCGCCGCATTTTTGCGCCTGTCCCAAGTCAGGAGCCTCTGGCCTTTGTTAGTCTTATATTATTTTAATTTTAGTTTCTTGTGTACAATTTGGAAATTAGTATGGCGTTCATTATCACTGAACTAGTATATATTTGTTTAGGGGCCAGCTGAAGGACGCCTCCGGGTGCGGGAATTTCTCGCTACATTAAAGACATGTTGGTGACCTTCTGCTATTGTTTTTTTTTCAATGGTCGGGTTGTTTTCTTTTTGGCACATTCCCCATTTCCGTTCTCAATTTTATAAACACAAAAAATGAAGTGTGGAATGTTTTTATCTTAACATAATGATGGAACACTTAAGTGTATTTTGAAGGGTGTCACAATTGGACGTTAGTTGTCAATGTAGTGTTTTGTATTATATTGTTTTTCTTTTTTGTCATGGAATTGGTGTAATCTCTTCGACGTATTGATTTTGGCGCCTTCTTTTTAAGAAATATTTGATTCGGGAATACCGAATATAATGTTTTGTTTTCAAACTGGTAAAAGAAATAAAAAAATATATTGACAATATATTGACAATTAAAATCATTAATGATAGAATCTGAAGTAAAGTGTGGTAACTTGTCAATTATCAGCAAAAGACAATTATAAAGAAGATACAGAGGACACAAAACAAACAATATATGCAATTATTCTTCTGTTAAACAAAGCCCACACATAGGCACGGGCTATACATTTTGTAAACACATACTGAAATTGTAATCGGAGAGACTACGACAAGTTTCCGGAAATATAACACGATTATATTCAGTTATGGAAAACGTTGAAGTTGAAGCCACTGTACATACGGAATAGTCTAACACTCTACCAAAAAGTACATGCAACGAATCAAGAAAGCGTAATATATCTGAGCTATCTGATATCGACTCTAATTTCGAGAAAATTAAGTATGAAAATAAAAAACAGAGAAATTGTATCGAAAATAACCGTCCTAACGTAAATCACGAATCACTCAATGAACTTGACATTAAATCACTTGTAATTGGGCTTTCGCTGGAATTGAAGTCCGCTGTCTCGACACTATCCCAACAAATGACAGATCTAGAAAATAGGCTTGAAGTAAAGATTACTGAGAAGTTAGTTTCGGTGATGGACCGGAAATTCGATAGCAAAATAGACAACTTTAAGAGCGAAATTAGAACTGAACTTGACACTATGAAAAACAAACTTAACTCGGTGGAAAAAACGTACGCATCCGTCGTAAAATCAAAAAACTTGGACACCATTGATAGAGGGAAAAATTTGATCATTAAAATGTTACCCAATGACAAAAATGAAACACCCAACAATAACTGCTTAAAAAACAATGTGATTTCCATGATAAGAGATGGACTTAAGCTAAGAGACGTAAAAGTGGAAAAAGTGGAAAGAAAGCAATCAAATGGTCCCCGTCCAGGTGTAGTAGTGGTAAGATTAAATTCAAAACAAGACAAAACAACAGTTTTGGAAAAGAAAATGGAACTCAGAAAAACACAAAAATATAGAAACGTGTATATTGAGAGTGATGTTGCATACGAGACAAGGGTCCAAAACTCTAATATGCGCACTATACTTCAAGAAATTGGAAAAATGAACGACTACAAAATTTTGCAAGGAAAGCTAGTGAAAAACTTCCAAAGAAATCATAACCCATACAAAAGAACATAGGAACTAACGCTTGGTGTATGGAATGTTGGCGGGTGGTCACAACACACTGACAGTGAAAATTATAAATTTAGACATTGCGTTTTAGAACAACTGAACTTTGATATATTCTGTGTGTGTGAAACTTTTTTAGTTGGAAACAACAAATTCGATATAGACGGTTATACATTCTATGGACACAACAGACTGACTAAGCATCATAAAGCGAAGCGTGGCTCGGGTGGAGTTGGAATATTTGTAAAAAGTAGTATTGAAGAGAAATATAAGGTTAAAATTTTAGATAAAACCGTCGAAGGCATTCTTTGGCTAAATTTCGATAATGAACAGGAAACTTTTTGTGTATGTGTGTGTTATTTACCACCAAAAGGCTCAAGCCGCTCAAACGACCCAGAACAGTTTTATGCAGATCTTACTAATCAGGTATATATGTATCAGAACATTGGAAAAATGTATATAGTAGGTGATTTCAACTCGAGATGCTCAGACATTTCAGATTTCATTGAAGGAGTTGATGATGTAACACCAAGAGAGGTGATTGATTATAGTTCAAATACGAATGGTGATTGATTATAGTTCAAATACGAATGGTGATTTATTAATAGATTTCCTAGTCGACTGTAATTTATGCATGCTCAATGGAAGAAAAGGAAAACAAGATTTTACGTGTATATCGAAACGAGGTAAATCAGTGGTCGACTTCATAATAACAACCCATGAAAACATTCATATGTGCACTGACTTTGATGTTAAAATCATGTCTGATATTACCAACGAATTAGGATTACAAGACATGAACCAAATGCCTGACCACTCGGTACTTACAGTTTCTATCAAGAGAGAATCGGCTAATCAACAAAATGAAACACCACTAGCGTCTTACTCCGATATTCAAAAACTTCCTAGTAAACCGAGATCTCGGACCATACCAAACGAATTTTTAAATGACGATACGATACGAGTAAAAATAGAACAAGTCATTCAAAACATCGAAAATAATTTAACTGTGAAACAAGACGTCGATGCTGCCTACGGTTGTTTTGTTGAACTTATTTCTGATGAAGTGAAATCCAAGATAGGTGAAAAATCAGAAGGAGATAACCAATACAGGAAGTCAAAAGGAAAATCACGATACAAACCATACTGGAACGATAATCTCAAATTACTGTGGGATAAAACCTGCGAACACGAAAAAGTATGGCTGAAATGGAAAGGGTGTGGTACCAAAAAGAAACGTGTGCGAGAACAATTTCTTACATCGAGAAATGCGTTCGATAAACTTTTGAGGAAGGAAAAACGAAGTTATCAAATGCGACAACAGCAAGAGTTACTGAATCTTTCGACAGAGAACAACACAAGAGACTTTTGGAAGAAAATTGGTAAATTAGGAATAGCGAATGACAGGCGTTCTTCAATACCAATGGAAGTATTAACATCAGAAGGTAATGTGTGTAAAGATATTAAAACAGTATATGACACATGGAAATGCAAGTATGAACATTTATTCAATGTAACTGATAGTAAGTACGACGAAGACTTTCTATGTACTGTTCAACATCAACTAGAAAATGAAATAATAAATCTTTCAGGAAAGGATTCAGAAATCTTAAATAATGATATTTCGTATGATGACGTTGAGAAGGCTGTTTATCGAGCAAAACTTAATAAAGCCGGCGGGCTTGACCAAATATGTGCCGAATTTCTTCATTACAACTCGTGTGTGAATATTCTATTCAAGATCATAAAGTTTGCATTTGACAATGAAGTTGTGCCTGCGACATGGAACAACATACTCATAAATCCAATATTAAAACCAGACAAAGATTATCGTGATCCTTTAGGCTATCGAGGGATAGCTCTGATGTCAATTCCCTGTAAGATATATGCAGATATTCTTAACACACGTTTATCATCCTGGTTAGAAGAAAATAACATCTTAGCCGATGAACAAAACGGCTTTAGAAAAGATCGTGGTTGCATTGAACATTTATACTCTCTAACAAGTATTATAACTAATAGAAAAATCGAAAGACTATCAACGTTTGCTTGTTTCATCGATGCCAAAAAAGCCTTTGATTCTGTAAATAGGGAGATGATGTGGTTTAAACTGATGTCAATAGGCATAAATGGAAAGTTTCTAAAAGGACTACAGTCGTCATATGTAGATGTTCGCTATGCTGTTAAAGTAAACGGCCATATGACCGATATGTTTGGCGTTAATATGGGCGTAAAACAAGGCTGCAAAATATCACCATCATTATTCTCTGTGTATGTAAACGATCTAGTCAATGAAATAAACAATCTGAATCTTGGTATCCCGATCAATGAGTCGTGCATTTTGTCTATCCTGTTATACGCTGACGACATTGTTTTACTAGCACCAGATGAAGAATCCCTTCAAATGATGTTAAATGTAGTCAGCAACTGGTGTTCAAAGTGGAGATTAAGTTTAAATTTTGAAAAGACCAAAATAATACATTTCCGTTGTCCCGCATCCCCTCGATCAAACTTTAACTTTCTTTTTGGAGACACAACTATTGAGTATTGCAGTAAATATCGATATTTAGGATTGTGGCTTGATGAACATCTAAATTGGAAATTTACAGTGAGGGAAATAAGAAAGTCGGCAAGTAGAGCTCTCTCCGCACTTTATACAAAGTTCATTTCGTGTGGCGGAATGGACTATGACATATTTACAAAACTATATGAAAGCCTTGTACAGCCTGTTTTATTATATGGAGCGAGTATTTGGGGCATATCAGAACACAAACAATTAGAAACTGTTCAAAACAAAGCATGCCGATACTACCTAGGTGCTTTTAAGAACTCTTCAAACCTAGCTATACGTGGAGACATGGGATGGTCTACGGTAAAAACTAAACAAAATATCGAAGTTTTGAGACTGTATTTTAAAGTTACAAACTTAGATGGAAATAGGCTCGTTAAAAAGATACATGAATCGAGTAAATCAAAACAGCGCTCGTGGAATTCCCGTGTACTGAAATTTATTGAACAAATTGAATTATGTTCTTTGATAAACGCTCAAAATATGACAATCCGACAAAAAGTTAATATTGCAAAGGACAAGTTAAACACTATGGATGCTGAAAATTGGCTACGCGATGTGCATAACGATCGAAACTGTGAAAATGGAAATAAACTTAGGACGTTCAGACAGTTTAAAAGTTATCTTCAGGCAAGCAGTTATGTGAAATCCGTCAAGTTTAGAGACTACCGTCGAACTTTATCCAACTTTCGTTGTGGCTCCTTACCACTCGCCATTGAAACAGGACGTTACACCAAGCCAGTTACACCTTTAAATGAAAGAATTTGTCAGTTTTGTGATGGAAATACGATTGAAACTGAACAACATTTTTTAATGAACTGTAATTTTTATTCGGACTTGAGAGAGGAACTTTTAAATTCACCTTTTTTATCAAACTATGTTTTTATTATCTTGAGTGTAGAAGAGAAATTTAATTATATTATGAGCTGTGATGAAATTCAATTTTTGTTAGCTAAAACATTGCATTTGATGTTTAAGAGGAGAAAGATAAATTTATAACTTTTAAAGAACTAAAATTTTTAATTATTATTTATTAGCATATCATTTTTAAAAGATTTTAAAATCAATTCTACCTTTTTTGTTCTTTTAAGTTTAAAATTGTTGATCTACGAAGTAATTGTTTCGTATTTTTAAATTTTACTTTTGAAAAATGTATTAAATTGTGTATGCATTTAATGTACATGAGGTAAAAGTGTCTCATATGTCTTTTAAGGCAGGAATCTAATATATTTTTATGCTGTTTTTATCTGATGTATAATATATTATGTATAATGTTAGATTGTGACACTGTAATAAACTAATTACTTACTTACTTACTTACTAACGTGTCAACTACAAAAAAACTAGAGGTAATTACAATATTATGCTCTGTTCAATCAAGCTCCAATTGTGACACCCTTCAAAAATACACTTAAGTGTTCCATCATTATGTTAAGATAAAAACATTCCACACTTTATTTTTTGTGTTTATAAAATTGAGAACGGAAATGGGGAATGTGCCAAAAAGAAAACAACCCGACCATTGAAAAAAAACAATAGCAGAAGGTCACCAACATGTCTTTAATGTAGCGAGAAATTCCCGCACCCGGAGGCGTCCTTCAGCTGGCCCCTAAACAAATATATACTAGTTCAGTGATAATGAACGCCATACTAATTTCCAAATTGTACACAAGAAACTAAAATTAAAATAATATAAGACTAACAAAGGCCAGAGGCTCCTGACTTGGGACAGGCGCAAAAATGCGGCGGGGTTAAACATGTTTGTGAGATCTCAACCCTCCCCCTATACCTCTAGCCAATGTAGAAAAGTAAACGCATAACAATACGCACATTAAAATTCAGTTCAAGAGAAGTTCGAGTCTGATGTCAGAAGATGTAACCAAAGAAAATGAACAAAATGGCAATAATACATAAATAACAACAGACTACTAGCAGTTAACTGACATGCCAGTTCCAGACTTCAATTAAACTGACTGAACGATTATGATTTCATCATATGAACATCAGGCACAATCCTTCCCGTTAGGGGTTTAGTATCAAACCATCATAACATATATGAGAAGAACATAATACATTTTTGACGTCCAAATGTTACATATCATAAAAGTTTGTATTTCAAATTTGTATTTATACAATCTTGTCTTTAGCATGTTTAGTTTAATAACGGTTACTAAAAATATAAACCGTAAACTGTGTCTTAGCAAATATCTATAATGAATAATTCTGTCACTTTCGTCATCATTCGTGTATTTCACACCGTACGTCAATGATGTTTTAACCAGAATAACAACTAACAGAATTTGTTATTTGGTTTTAATATTTCTTATAGTTTTGTTTATAATTTCAGATCATTCAATTTATATTTTATATATTTGAAATCGTTTATATATATATATTGAATGACAATAATTACTATTATTTAGTATAATGATAATAAAGATTATTTACACAACACATGCTCACATATACTAAGGATTTTCTGCTTAAATTCAAATATTTAAATACATAACTTTTGCAAAAGTTTATCTAACGGTGTATGTGTATCCTGATTAATTTTCATTTCATAAATAAGATCTATTCTAGCTTGAAACCCATCTGATCTTTTCTCGTTCTCTACATCTATTAATTCATCGAGATATTGTTCAATCGAAAAAGTCTTTCTCAAGGAAATAGTATTTAAAGTTTTTATAAGTTCTTTTACGTTTTCTAACATCTGTATCAGTTTTAGAAGTGATTGTCTCAATTCAATCTTTTCGTTTTGAACATTACGCGTCGGTTTATGTTGACCTTGTACAAAATCTTTGTGTTTTATTTCAAGATCTTCATTTGTTCCTTCTTCTCTCAAGTAAACTGTCTCGTATTCATATTGTTCTAGTATGTGCTTATCAGTTGTGCAATTAATACTGCATACACTGCATTTCCCTTTTGAAAATGCGTCACAATAACGAACAGTCGCTTCATTGCAGTTTTTGTGACAGGTTTCCTCGCATTTCGTACAATTTACAGCTTTTATCAATTTTGTGTTTGATCTTTTGAGAAATACATTTTTCATATCTGAAATCTTTGTTCATCTCCTTAGCTGCTTTAAACTCCTGTAGAACGTTTTCTTCCTTTTTAATTGTGTTAAATATATGTACTTGTTTTCGAATTCTGTCCTGCATATTTACCAATTGCATGGCAATATTTTCTCTCTTTTTCAATTCCATCGTTAAGTGTTTTAAACAGCGAGGCACATTCTGATTAATTGTGGACAACAAATCTTGAAATGATTTGTTTCCCATACTCCATAATGTTTCATGTACATACTCATTTATCGTTGAGATCAGAATTGAATTAAATATAAAAGATTTCTCGAATGAAATACCATTGGCTTCAAGAATAGATAAAGTTCTCTTTTCGGCTCCTTCGGAGTGGACGAAGCAAGGATATGTGATATCTTTTATATCTGCATCGAACATACTTAAAACGTTGACAAACCCCACCTTCGCCGCTTCACTAAAATTAGGTCTGTCCGTGATAACAATAAGTACAGCGTGTAAATCAATGACGGTAGATTCAAAAAGTTTTCTGACCTGGGTCGGAATTGTTCGTTCAAAAGATTGTCCGCGTGTATTATCAAATCCAGGCGTGTCTATAATATTTAGCGCAAAATCGATGCTGTAATTATCATGACGTGGAATTCTGTAGCATGTTGTCATTGAAGTCTTTGATAAACCCTTTAAAATACGAGAATATAAATGCAAGTATCTCTTAAATTTTCATTCTAAAAGTTTCGTAATATACTAGTATTTTTCTAATTTATTGAATCTGGCCTATTCCTGATCATTCCTGTTTTTGACGTTGTGAGGGGTAACGTATGTAAAGAACGGGAAGCGTATGTGTCACTCATTTGGTATCTATGATGAGTTTATTTGGAGTGTACGTGAATCATTCAGGGTTTTTTTTACTCTTATTTTATCTTATTTGATATATCTACACGTCTCAATCTTCATAATCGCTTATCTAAAAAAACGACCATCGCTAATATTTTTAACAATAAAAATATTGGTTATCCTTCTATCGATAAGTGTCATGCCAAAAAATGACTTACATGTCCCCGTCTTTCCACCAACAATACGGTAAGGTCCACATTTAATGGTCGCACATTTTCTTTAAAATTTGAAACTGATATAACTTGAAAAACAAACAGTCTTAGTTATTTACTCACGTGAAACAAACCGGGATGCGGTATTCAGTACGTAGGTGAAACTGGACGGTATTTATCTAAACGCACTCAAGAACATAGGTATCGTTTTAAAAGACCCGATAATTTCAAAAGTATCATTTATCAACACCTTAAGAAGCACAATCATCCTACTAAATATTTAGAAGTTCAACCTTTGGAAGTAGTAAATAAGCAGCCTGGTGAATCTCATTCAAAGTTTATACGATCACGGAAAATAATTGAATTAAATTGGATTAAAAAATTACAGATAGTCTACCCTCTCGGTCTTAATGATAATATCATGGGAATTGGCAATATATCAAGAACCGATTATGTTACCATTTTGGATATTATTTCTAAAACTGTTCGAAATAACCGTTCTCATGATCGTAGAAAAAATCGCAATCAAAGAAAATTTCGGACCAATCATACCAATATTTCGGACCTAATTTCTATTTAGAAAACATCGACAGACATTATCTGTTAACAAAGCTCTGTTCATTACCGATTAATAAGTTAAATAAAATTAATTTTAGAGGATTGCAACACAATTTCATATAGCAGTCCTTAGTATGAAATCGTTCAAATTATAATGGGATATTGTTATTCTAAACTGTTTCCTAAAATTGATCGTCCTGAAGATCATAAAAAACAATGTCAATAAAAGTTTTGATTTTGTAAATATTGCTGGTATCTTTAACGACCACTCTGTTAAAGAACAAATTCCTGGATATTTTGATAATACAGAGCTCCCTCTTATTTGTGATATTTACAAGACATCTACCCGGAAATTTGTGTTTAATTATAGCCAATTGTGTAAAGATGTTAATATCAGTGAAAATACACCTACTTCATCATGTTCATGTAATTGCAGTAATTCCGAATACATTTATGGACCTATTTCCCATGTTATAACAGGAGATCTTAACATCGTTCAAGACCGAGAGTTAAAATTATTCCTCAGTAAAAGACCTAAATATCGTCCCCCGTCAATTATTAGTTGGAATGAGTGTCGTTATATCATCCACGACTCACTCCGTACTTACTGTTTGACATGGATAAAACGGGAAAAAAGCTGACAAAAAATCTTTGGACTTTTTAATTCAGTAATGAACATAGTTGATATACGTATTCAACATTTTAAAGAACATTTTACCTTAACAATAACCGCAATAAACCTTTTTCTCGTATCAAACATAAACTAAAATAACTAGCCAAGGAATTTGTTTTTGTCCCGGCCGATAAAGCTGCTAATAATATTATTATTGTTTGACGTAAATTTTACATTTAGGTTCTACAAAAAGAAATCACTAATTCACCAACATTCCAACTGACTCCATTTTCAGAAAACGACATCTGTAACAAACATAAACTTTAAGCTACCGCTTTTCAAGCAGAACCTAAAACAATGAAAGTCCCAACTATGTATTGGGTTCCGATACTACACAAAACACCTTACATATATAGATTTATTTCGTCTTCAAGCCATTGTTCCAATACTAAATTATCTATTCTTCTTACCAGTACGCTTGGTACAATCAAAAACCTGATATTAATTGTTCAAATAAGGCCTTCTAAAATAGTGGAATTAATTACTTTTGGAGTGTCAAAAACTCGTTGGAAGTACTTGATAAATTGCATGCTTATATTGGTGATTTTTTATCTGTTCAAAGTTTTGATTTTTCTACCCTATATACCACATTGCCTCACATTCTCATTAAGAAAAAATTCACACACCTAATTAAAAGGGCATTTAAAAAGTCAGAATGTGAATATATATGTTCAAACTCTTTTAGGTCATTTGCAGTGAAGCAAGTATCATCCAAAGTTCAAAATACGTGAATAAAAGAAATTATAGGTCAACGAACGGTCTTCAACGATGGATAAATATCATATTATAATTAGTGAATACTTACATGACTTAGTGAAAGAGATATTTCATAAGTGATGCGACATTCAAACTTATAAGTCGAAAACGAAAAAGGCAATGCCATGACGAAAAACAAGGAGATGAACGAACAAAAAAAGGACAGTTTACAAAAAAAAAATTGAAAACAAAAGACACCACCAAAATCCGGGTGTGACATCAGGTGCTCCTGAAAATAAGTAGATCACGTGGTAACTGTCATCTTTTCATGTGACTTCACTCTTGGTATATATCACATTCGAGGAAACTAATAAAATATTTTGTTTTTATGTTTCAACAGATTCGAGCAAAATTCACCTTGTATGGTTTAAGCTTTAATTTGAGGTTCATTTTGGTAATACATATATTAGAAAACACTTCAACTGTGTCGGTTCGTATGAATCCTTGGCTTTCAAATATTCGACTTCGCGTGCTTCTAATGCAAGTAAATCCGAAAAAGTGCCCCGGAACTCCGGACACATTAAATTTAAAGTGTGTTGCTTTAATTTTTTACAACACGGTGCTGCTTGAATGCTGCTACATAAATATTGAAATTTATAATAGGGCATTTAATATCATCACTTTTTGCCTAAAATGTTAGACCTCAATCCATATAATTTTCTAGACTATACTTTCATAAATTGTTATTTGAATGGAGAGTTGTCTCATTGGCACTCACACCACATCTCCTTTATATAATCAGGAACACAAAGCACAATACCAACTTATAAAATAGCCACAAAGCATGATCAATTATGTTATAGACAAAAAACTCAATAAAATCAAGAACTGTTCGATTGTTAAGTCTACACTGCGTTGAGTTAAACAAATGATTGGCTGTTTTTAAACGTTGGCCAATGAATACGTGAAGCAGGATTAACAAAAAAATACATTGTGTTCGTGTACTCATTTTATCATTAACATCACGAACAAATTTTTGATGAATCACTGATGTCATTTAACTCAATTTATCTGTACTGTATTTTCGTCATGTAATGTTGTCGATCCTAGCGGTATATTTAACATTGCAATAATGCGCGAGGTTTTGCTAGTCACAAAGCCAGTTTCAACCCACATTTTTTTCTTATCATGTCCTATTCCACGTTGGGCACAAATTTAGTTGTTATCTAATAGTTCGTTTCTATGTATGTTACAGTGTCGTTTGTTTTTGTGGCACTTAAGTGTTCTGTTGTTTCGTTATTTCCCTCGGTTTAAGTTTGTTAGACGGATTTATTTTCTCTCAATCGATCAAGGTAGCAACGCAGTTAGGAGAAAAAAAATGACACTCATAATTTTTCACTACTATCATATTCCTGACTTGGTACAGGCATTTAAATCCACTTGGAAGACTATACTATTCTTCAACTTCCCAAAAATCAATGTTATTGACCAACAACTTTCATATTTAAAAAATTTCCTTTGGTCAAAATGCGAAACTAAATTTCAAACTGTGGATTGCCAACTTATGACTTGTAAACAGCAGTATACTACGTTTGCCTTTATTAAAGACATAATTTCATTATCACATTAGCATTTTAAAAACTTTTCATAAAATCTTGAAGGTAGAATAAGCCTAGTAATGTAAACTCTTAGATCTTGGAAAAAAATATTAAGTGTATTATCACTTACTATATTACTTATTGATATTGTTCATATCTCTATGCAAAGGGATGCAAATTTCAAATAGACTTTTCCCTTAAAATTCGAATCTGATTTCAACAACACCATTAAGGTTTAAAATGCAAAAATCACATTTGTATAGTCCGATTTGGTAGAAAGAAATAAAATACAGAAAAAGGAGGCAGTGATTAAACAATTTATATTTTAGCTGTACAAGCTCAAGCGAGAAAATCAATCTCGTTGAGATAATCAACGATAATCTATAATTATATGTACTTCATGTTATAAATTAAGTATTTATGTCTAGTTACAATAATATTCAATTAAATCATTTGAATGAATTTTCAAACCTGTCCCAATTTCTTTTCGTCCTCTGTTGTATCGACTGCTTCGAATCGAAAATCATCCCCTAGTTGAACACCGACTATGTGATTGATCATTTCATCGATCAATGTACTGATACCTGCTCCAGAATTACCTACAACTAGTATGGTCTTTTCCTTTGACGTTCCGTCCCTAAACAATGGCTTCTCATACTTTGAAACTTAAACAAAAGAAAATCAATGTATAGCGACCTTTTTATTATAACAAATCAAAATTTATTCGACAAAGTACTCTTTAAAATTTCTACATTGAATTCATCATGAAGTTATTCAAATTCAGGTTTACAATATCCGACTATTTGTCTGCATTTAAATTTAGCAATTGCTAAATACTGAATGATATTTTTATTAATTCGGAAAACATGTGTTTCATTCCTTATCTTAATTGCAATAGTACATTTTGGTTCAGACCAAGCAAAGACACGTAAATGCTGCTTAATGACATGTCAATCTTTTTGTCTAAATTTCTTTTATCACGTAAATGCAATCAAAATTTTTAATATCTACTCAAATGTCTAAAAAGATCATCGGAAGATACCAAGACCTTGTTGATAGATATTTCAAATCAACTTCACAAATAATACAAGATGGTCTTGAAGTAAACATTCTAAGTACTGACGTTGCTTATCATTTTAATAACATGTTATACATGTTGTAATGATCTTTGTATTTGTCTTTGTGTATTTTAACCTTATTACCCTTTAAACGTGGATAGGTATTTATACATCCCGTCATGATGTTAATGTGTATTGGTAAGTTTTGATTATGTGCTATGACTATTCACTGCGCTGCACCTTAATGTGTAACATAAAGTTGAGAATGGAAATGAGAAATGTGTCAAAGAGACAACAACCCGATCATAGAACAGACAACGGCAGAAGGTCACCAACAGGTCTTCAATGCAGCGAGAAATTCCCGCATCGGAGGCGTCCTTCAGCTGGCCCCAAAACAAATATATGTTTACTTGTCATGTCAGTTTAATTTGCTAACACATTATCCTAGGATACTCATTCTTCCTTACACCTTTTTATTCTGACTTCTTCATAATCTTCCAAATAAGGAACAGACGATTCGAAGGTATTGCACAGTTTTCAAAATATTACATAGAAAATGTATTCTATTCCAGCACTACTGATAAGTGTTATGTTTAAACATAAGAGCTTTCGACGTTCAAAATTTGTAAGCCTGTTTATTATTCGACAAATCGAGTGTAACTGGTGAGTAGTCTTACTGACAAAATAATGCAGTTGGATCATCTGTCAAGCAATTAAAAAAAACATGAATTCTACATTGAAACATTTTTTATTTATATTATGCGGCATGATAGATGTCACCAGCTGGGCATGCACTTTTCGTCATTCTAGAGCAGTAATGATATTGAAGGGCTTTCGTGTTTTATATGCATTTAATGTAAACTGCAAAAAACTTGATGAATTGTGTGTTTATAAAAAAAATTAACGGGGATTGCTACTTGTTATTTTCGTTCATAGTTTGATTGTTGTGGTGTCTGTTTTTCATCCACGTTTTTATTCAATCAATTTCTTTATCCTTCTAACTACAATTTATGTCGAAAGCAATTTTTTATGTGTAAAATGTCGGCTATCTTAAAGATAGTAATAATTAATAATTTTTTTAACTCGCAGAATATGTTCAAACCCAAACTAGTATATGATTTCCAAGCTTTACTTAATAAGAAAAAAGGAGCATTACAAATAAAATGAACTTCAAGGAACATTCAATACGGAAAGTCCCTCATCAAATGCCAGGATAAAAAGCTCAAACACATCAAACGGAAGGATAACAAATTCCTTTGTAAAAAAGGGTGAATAAAATCTGGTTCGTGTAAAACTAGCTTTATGAGAACAATTTCATAATGATGTTTATTCTATGAATTATTTTCCTCAAATCTGAAATAAATACTATTGCTCATAACAATCAATATTCATTGTAAAATGATCTTAATTGATGATTTTAAAGACAAGGGTAATGAAGGCAAAAACCCTACACAGAAGCAAAAGGAAACAACATCACCCATATGCTTGTATTTCTCACAGTCATTTTAGTTAGTAGTATGCGTTAAGAGAAAAGTGTAAATAAAAGCAATTTGCAGATCTGGAGGCTTTGATAACAATTTCTATTTTTAATGCTAGCAAATTAAGCCTTTAAGTATTAAAGTATTAAAAGTGTATCGAAATTTGTTTATTCAAACTGTAAAAAATAACACAAATTAAGTTTTTAAAAATACATATTTGAAGGAGCTGCACGATGAAAAAAAAGAACTGTTATTTTCAAATGTAAGATGAAAAAACAAATAATACAAGTGTGTTGTGCCAAATACAACAAAGACTATGTATGCCACGACAAAAGCATATAGTGCTAAGATAATCTAACTGCTCATAGATACTACGATGAAAGTTGTGTATACCAGCCCAAAAAATGCAAAGTTTAAGAACAATTAATGAAGACCTGAATTCCAAAAGGTTTTGCCGAATACAACTAATTTCTTCCTGTGGTAGAAAATCCTTTGTTTTACTAAAATTTTGTTTAAACAGTAAGTTTATATGTATTACCACATAAATGCTTATTCATGTCAACAAAGAAGTGCTGACTACTTGATTGGTATTATTCCGGGTAAATAAATTAAATTTAATACTTACCTAAATGACAGTCTCTAACACTTTCAGTTTCCGATATTTGGAAAAAGCATGGTAATTTATAAACTTTTAGTCGGCTTCCCCATGATTTCCTTACAAGCGTTGACTGCTCAACTAGAGGTGTAAGCAAAGATCGTTTTGTCCTTATAACTCTATTGAGGATCCGTTTTATATCGTCGTCAATTATAATGAAAACTTTTATTGTATACTCCGTGTTGCTTTTCAAGTGATATAAAGTGATTTCATTTTCAAATGTTTGTTTGGTTTCGAAATTTTTTTTCTCAGTTTCACCATACCGGACTTCAAAAAAATCAAATTTATCCTGGTTGTAGGGTAAATTCCATTTCAACCAAATGGAATTGGAAGTTATTGTTTTACCCTGCGCAGCAACCTGAGCTGACATTTCTATTGGCAACCTTTCGAAAATATGTATACATTTAAACTAGCGATGAATATAAAAAAAAATACACATGGCAGCATCAGGACATAACTATGTAGGTAACTATGAGTTGGAACGTCTTGACTGCCACCTTGAATGAATTGTATATTATCTGCAAATAAACGTAATGTGTTTAACAATAAATAAAAATCATTAAACATTTAAGGAATATTATATTATAGAATTACTGTCTTTTGATGAAGTAAATTCGTGGTTTTATTGACTTTTGAAAAACTAATATTCACTGAGGCCAACGGCCGAAGTGAATATCTGTTTTTCAAAAGTCAATTAAACCTCGTATTTACCAAAACAAAAGACAGCAAATGTTTTATTCCATATTCCGAGAGAAATGAATGTAATGGAAAATATTTACCAAAACCAATTGTACATCAAACGTTTTTTACCAAAAGTATACACGTAAAACATGTAAAAGCACGCGACGTTTTGCGCGTTGAATATCCTTTTTTCGCAGGTGAATATGCTTATTTATTCAAAATCCCATGCATATAGAAAAACCAACTAAAATTATATCAATATGGAATAATATAGTTAATAAATGTACCTTTAAAGATATTAAACACATTTACTGAATATATTGCACTCTCTTATTTTCCTTATCCTGCAGAAACACAATATTGCCTCAATCCTAAGGGATAGCTATATTAACCTGTTGAAAAAATATTCACTACTGACAAACTTGATTCAAGCGTGCATACTTTGACTGAGTTACCGCGTGATTACTTTACAATGACAGTTGTTAACGCATGTGATAGCAAGGTAGATTTGATGACTTATGGAAAGATTATGCAACGTCAACATATTTATGATACACCGCTTTACAAATGCTTATAGTTCTTTACATAATACAAGTTATTGATAGTGGTTGATATAATAGATATCAAATAACCGAATATACCCTGTAATTCGTTTGAAAGGTAAAATCTATCACTACTTCGAAATATTTCTATCAAATAAATATACGGATTCCTTGTTTTCAAAAATCACAATTACTGATCAAAATCCTTGCGAAGGAAAAGAAGTTGTCGTTTATTATCAACCCATTATAAAAGAGTTCATAGGAAAAAAAAGAATAATAAAAGTAAGAACGTGAAATGTACAATGCCGTTTTCTATCACAACATAAGTTTGTGTTACAGAACATGCAGAAGATGTATATTTATTACAAGTAGAAAACAATTGCTGAAACAGCACTTAAAACAACAAATAGCATAGAAATAGAAATATCATCGAGAACTAGCATATAAGCTATTAGCAGTTTTCCTCTGATAGTTAATGTGTTACCCTCGGTTTTAGTTTGTAACACGGATATGCTTTCTCTCAATCGATTTATGACTTTTGAATAGCGGTATACTATTGTTGCCTGTATTCAAGTAATCTTTTGATTAACAAATGAGTACACATGGAAAATATAAATGGCTTTTTCAAATCACTTCAGTTTCACGCTTTGCGCGTGCTCTGTTGTCAATGTCACGATTCGGTAAACCTCAGCAAAAAACTAGAAGGTTATTTATCTTGTAAACAACAACCACTGAAAGGAATAGTTTATGTCGATAAAACGTTCGTTATACATGTGAAATGAATATTGAAAAAACGTGCATGAAAGACTTAGTTAAGTATATATGCATGCATTGGTTTAATAATTTGGATAACATTTAAATTTCTTGAAACCCGTTTTATATGACTTTGTAGTTTATGATGAAACAGTTTTACAGCTTGACCGACCAATATAGAAAATAGTTGTTTTTTAGACGGCTGAATTGGACGTCTCACATCTGATGTCAAAGTACAAGGTTGTGGCAAATTTTTGAAACGGTTGAGTGTATTTTCCTTTGTGAAGTACATGTTACTTAGTGTATTATTTGTTTTTATTATTCTACATGGCCATCCTATTGTTACTGTGAATTGACTGGTTCACATTTTTCTCTCACTCCTTAAACCAGTATTAGCAAAGAAGCATAAATAAAGACAACAGTAGTACACAGGCAAATTTCACTCACATCAATTTCACGTGAAATTTAATTCATGTGAATCTCACGTGAAATTCACATGAATTTCACCTCAAACGAGCTTATACGTGAAACTCACATGAAATCAGTTTTTGTGAGTTTCATGTGAATCTCATGTAAAACTCATGTGAATTTCACATGAAAATCACGTAAATTTTTTTCACGTGAAATTCACATGAATTTTTAAAATAAAGTATTTCAAAAAACATCTAAATTTTTATATTTAATCAAAATCATGAAAAATATTAAATTTTTTTGTTGTAAATTTCACGTGAAATTCATGTGAAAAATTTCACATCAGATTCATATGAATCTCAATTCACGTGAAATTCACATGAACATTTTCACGTGAGTTTCATGTATAAGCTCGATTGAGGTGAATCTCACGTGAAATTTTTCATGTGAATTTCATGTGAGATTCATGTGAAATTCATGTGAGCAAATTTTGCCTGTGTATACCGCAGATCGAAGTCATAAATCAATGGACAGATAACAAATCCCGTTTACAAACTAAAACCGAAGAAAAGACATCATCTACAAGAGGAAAACAATGGAAAAACAGAAACACAAGGAAACGCCAACATACATAGAAACGGACTATTTGATACCACAACTGCTATTTATCCTGACTTGGCACTGGACATTTACAGTGGATATAAATACTGATCTTGGAAGATAATTTCTAAGATTTACGAATATATGATACGTGATAATAAACTTGTACAATTAATTTTAATGATTTAAAAGCAGAATATACATTTGAGATTTAATGAATAATGAAAAAACAACACAGTAGTCAAAAGCTCAAAACACAAGGATAACAAAATTTCCGAATTTTTTTTATTGCTTCATGGCTTATGTTGGCATAATGTATTTTCATGTCATTGTATGTTTTATGCAGTAGCCTATATCAGTGTGAAGCTGATTATTAATTGCATACATTTCCGCAATGACAACAAATACTATAACTCGTTCATCGGGAATTTTTAATAACAATGCCTTAAATGGTGCATTATACCCTTTCCCCTAAAGATGCACAATTTAAAGCAAGGTATCATATTCATGTTCTATAAATTTCGGAGAGGGAGTTGGTTTTCATTAGACCACGCTCAATTATAAATAACTTTAATATGCTGAGCCCGACTCAGCTAGTATAACCATGGGACTGCATCGCAATCTCGGCAAATTACAAAGAATAACAACTTGTGTGTGAAGATTGTAGATTATAATTCCACCAGAAATGATACAGGAGTTTTACAGAGCGTGTAATGTTTGGTAAACTGAAAGAAATAAAAATACAATATTTATAATATGTACGAAAGAAATATATGAATGTTCAATGCAATAATAATATCAAGTCAAAAACGAAAGTAGAATTCTTAGGTCCATTCATAGAAATAAACAATTACAGTTCGTATTTGTTGAATAAACGTGGAATTCAAGTTAACGGAATTAACGGTATATATATTTAACAGTTTATAATCGATTTGAAACGTACTTGACGGTGATTTGTCACAATATCCACAGGAGCAGATTTGTCGTGGCATCCATTTGCAATAGACAGGTGAGGAAGAGAAAGTAAACGGTAGTGAAAATACGGATAAGTCCAGATTATTTCCGGAAAATATGAATGTCTGAAAATTCAATCCAATAGACTTTATAGTAAATATAGTTGCGTATGTGATCCAGAATACTCCCCGTCTGAAATCTACCTGATATCACTATTCCAGAAAGTATAATTCCAAATGTGAATGTCACTATATTAATCCAAAATATATACATATAATTACACAGGTTTGTTCTCTATGAGAAGAATCATCTCCACAATAGGGCGTGTGTAGGTTGTGGCTTTTCCATTAACGATTACTCGCACTTCTGCTTTTCGGACATGTTCGTCTGAACTTTTAAAAGAGTTCACTATAATTCCAACGGGCCATTGGGTACGGCAAATGTTTTTGTCCTTTAGAAGAATGACGTCTCCTTCGATGAGATCACGGCGATCTTCGGTCCATTTTCGTCGTTGTTGTAGTAACGGCAGGTACTCCTTCCTCCAACGGGACCAGAAAACACTGGCTAAAGCCTGTACTCGTCTCCATTCGGCAAGACAGAGATCTCGTTTGTCGAATTCCCCAAGATGGTCTGAAGTGAAAATGTAGTCGGTTTTCTGCGTCAATAACATAGCCGGAGTTAATATTAACGGATTCTCTGGATCTGTTGACACCGGTACCAGAGGTCTAGAGTTCACTATTGCTGAAACTTCTGCCATTAGTGTGTTGAGCACGTCATGTGTTAGGCTTCTTCCTGCTGCGTTAAGAAGCATAGAATCAAGAATTCTCCTAGTGATACCAATCATTCTTTCCCAGGCTCCACCCATGTGGGACGAATACGGCGGATTGAAGATCCAAGTTGTACCAGAATTATACAGAAAGTTATTGAAGGGTCCATCTTCAACGTTGATTGAGTCAATCTTTAAATCGTCGATTGCGCCGATAAAGTTCGTTCCACGGTCAGATCGGAAAATCTTAACTTGGCCTCTTATAGCGGTGAATCTCCTGACAGCGTTTATGAAGGCTGAAGAACTCATTTCCTCGATTAATTCGATGTGAATAGCTCTTGTCACTAAGCATGTGAATAAAATTGCCCAACGCTTTGAGTTGGCGTATCCACCACGTGTTTTACGTGAAACAATTGTCCAGGGTCCAAAGGTGTCTATTCCAACGTTAGTAAACGGAGGTGAAGGTTCAAGACGGTCCTCTGGCAAATCAGACATGATTTGATACTCGGTTTTTCCTCTGAGTTTGCGGCATGTCACACATTTGTGAATAATAGATGAGATCAAGCGTTTTGCTCCTACGATCCAAAATCCTGCGGATCGAATCGCTCCATCTGTGAAATGGCGACCTTGATGTTTTATCTTGTTGTGGTAGTGTCGAACTAATAATGTCGCTATATGATGGCGTCCAGGGACGATCAATGGTTTCTTTTCACGGAGGTTTAAGTCAGATTTGGCGATACGGCCTCCTACTCGTAATATTCCTTGTTTGTCCAAAAACGGATTAAGGTTAGCTATCGGACTCCGCTTATGAATTTGTTCCTGACGTTTAATGCAATCTATTTCATCTCCGTAAACTTCATATTGAGCAGATATTAAGATGAAATTTTCGGCATTCGAAAGGCCTTCCAGAGAAGTCACTGGTGCTGTCTGTTTTGACCCGTGTAAACGGGAGAAACGTTCCAAAAAGGCTATCGCTCGCACAAGTGATGTCCAGTTGGAGAATCTGTTGAATCTATCAGTTCCGATACCTTTATGCTCAAGTGTGGCAAATGTTTTTGCAACATTAACAGTTGCACGTATTTCTCCATCTTCCTCTGGGTCTATTAGCTGATATATGTCCTCAGAATTCTTTTGTTCTGAGAAAAGAAGTTGTCTTGGTCCTAATAACCATTCGCTGCTATGAATTTCGTGAGCAGGTACGGACCTTGTTCCCGAGTCTGCGGGATTACGGTTAGTTGGTACATAATTCCATTGACTTGGAGAGCTAAATTTTCTTATTTTCTCTACTCTATTGGCGACATAGATAAAGAACCTTCTTGTCTCGTTACTGATGTAGCCTAGGACTACTTTACTGTCTGTGTAGAATTTTACGGTGTCTATATGTAAATCTAAATTATCCATGATGGTCTGTGTTATCTCGACTGCTAATACTGCAGCAGATAGTTCAAGGCGTGGAATAGTATGACCACTTGTTGGTGCAACTTTAGCTTTCCCAAGAATGAAACCTATGTTTGGTTCACCACTACTGTCGGTCGTGCGTAGATATGCAACAGCTGCTATGGCTTTTTCTGATGCATCAGAGAAGACATGTAACTCCTTTGTGGTGGTTTTGCTGAGATACGGCACGTCGGTACGTGGAATCCGCAATGTTTCGATAGCAATTAGAGTATCTCTCCAAGATTTCCACTCATCTGCTGTCTCATCAGTGAGAGGTTGGTCCCAATCGACGGTTTCTGATACTATTTTCCTTAATAGGAGTTTCCCTTGTATAATCACCGGAGCCAAAAATCCCAGAGGATCGTAGAGACTGTTTATCGTTGATAAAATTCCTCTCCGAGTGATCGGTTTATTTTCTGATGATAATTGAAATAAGAAGTTATCAGTGTTTACGTCCCAGCTGAGACCAAGACTACGTTGCAGGGGTTTGCTGTCGCATTTTAAGTCTAGATCTTTAAGATTTGAAGCCAAATCACTGACATGAAATGCAGACATAACTTCCGCACAATTAGAGGCAAACTTGTGAAGGCGTAAGTTTCCATATTTTGCTAATGCTTGTTGTGTGTCCTTCATGAGCTTAATAGCTTCCTCTTTAGTAGGACATGACGTTAGACCGTCGTCGACATAGAAGTCTCTTGTAACAAAGCTAGTCACGTGACTGCCAAACTCTTGTTCTGATGCTTCAGCTGCTTTTCTGAGTCCAAGCGTAGCAACAGCAGGTGACGGACTATTCCCGAAAACATGAACTCTCATGCGGTATTCGACAAGGTTCTTCTGTAGGTCATTGTCTTTATGCCATAAAAATCTCAGATAATTTCGGTGGTCTTTTCTGACAACAAAGCAGTGAAACATATGTTGAACGTCTGCAGTAACTGCAACCATTTCTTTCCTGAAACGCAGCAATACTCCCAAGAGATCATTGGTCAAGTCTGGACCTGTAAGTAGGACGCTGTTAAGGTTCATCATAACCTTTTGGCTAATATGGCCGTATTTACACCCCAAATTTTACTCTGAGTACAGACTAACCTATGCACTTGCAACAGTTTTAAGGGATGGCAGGAACTAGGTATATAAATTTTAAATGCATTTTATGTTTTAGAAAATTATAAACTTTTCTAGATTTTGCCTTCCAGTTTTTTTCGTTCCTGTAGAAGGTGCAAAAATTAACTAAGTAGTGAAAACGATTGAGAAGCTCCCCTCATATAATCAATGTTGTGAGTAGTATTGATTTAAATGGACAATGGATGGACAATAGACACCTGTAAACAATAGGTGATTTAAACTGTGTAACTGAGTGGACCGTATCAAATGAAACTCGGGTGTTTGTTTATTTTGCTATCTTCTGCAGACTGAAAAAAACTGGACATGAAAATCCAGGTAAGTTTTTAATTTTCTGAAACGTAGACTTCGTATAACTTTTATATATCTAGTTCCTGCCATGCCTTAAAACTTTCCTGGATGTACCAGTTTGTCTGCACTCATAGTAATTTTTGAGGTGTAAACACGGCCATATTTTTCAATTCCTTATGATGAACCTTAAGTGAAACTCCGTTACATTTGGCGGAAGAATCAAACACACCTCTTATCTGATCGGGTGTCTTCGGATGATAAACACCAAACAATGGCAAATACCAGCACTCCTCATGTTCGTGCAATGGTGGAGCGAGCTCTGCATGATTATTATCTAAGATTTTACTCATAAATGTAAGAAAATGTTCCCGCTTCACTGGGTTTCTATTCAGACTGGCGTCTAACATGTTAGCACGGTGAAGAGCCTGTGGTCTGTTGCTTGGCAGTGGCTGTCTTGGCACTCGGAACGGTAACGGTGCTACCCAACTTCCTTTAGAGTCTCTGACAAATTCGTTGTTCATCTGTTTCATGAACATTTTGTCCTCATATGACTGTCCAGGTTTATCATCGCCCCTTGTTTTTTCAAAGAGTGGCGATTGTAAATCTTTCGTTACAGGGTCTGTGTAGTTTTCCCGGATAGCAAACTTGCTTGTGCATGGTTGAAAAGTTGAAGGTTGTCCTGTAGGTAAAATCTTGGTTATTTTAACATTTAAATCAAGAGGCATATGTTGCTTGTTAATGCAAGTTTCTCCTATCACTACCCAACCAAGTTTCAATTGTTGTGCGTATGGAGTTCTGGATGGTCCTATGCGCTGGTCAAGGACATGGTGTGCCTCTATAAGGTCTCTGCCTATTAAAAGAAGTATTTGGCAATTTTCCTCTATTGGTGGAATGCTGCCCCTAAGTTCTTTCAAATGAGGGTGATGCATTGTTACTTCAGGAGTAGGTATTTCGTCCCTATTATTTGGAATATGATCACATTCAATCAGTACAGGAAGGTCAAACTTGTCATTACAGTTGATTGATTCCATGATGAAACCTCTTCCTCTTTTCCCGGAGGTGACTACTTTGCCGGAGCATGTTGATAAAGTATAGTTCTCCGGTTTATCTTTGACGTCGAAAAGATTAAAGAATTCGGGCGATGCTAGTGACCGGTTGCTTTGGTCATCAATGATGGCGTACATGCGAATAACTTTGTCCTGGTTATCTTTGTGATAAACATTCACAGGCAGTATTTTAGCACAAGATTTCCCGCTATATGTATCTTTGCAGATCTCAGTACAGGTAGAGTTAACTGAGGTTGCCTTAGTTTCAGCCGATTCTATAGACTCCCCGCCGTAGGCTTGCTTAGGCGGGCTAGATTGAGAACTTGCAGGTTGCTGTGGTCTAGTGATGTGAAGTGCGGTAGTGTGTTGTTTACTTCCACATTCTTTACAACTTATGCGTGCATTGCATTCCCGGCTCCTGTGTGTGGTAGAATCACAACACTTGTAACATACATTGTTTTCTTTTAAAAGACCTTTGCGTTCCTCTATTGACTTGGCTCGGAACGCTCGACATTCATTTAAGGAATGCTTTATATTGTGCAGAATACAAAGACCTTGTTTGCTGGCATCTCCAGATTGCTGCTCAACTGCTGTTTTATGAGCACCAACTTTAGTCTTAGGGTAAGACGTAGACCTTGGCGCAGCACCTTTTGTATTTGGTGTGACTTTTGACCCAAAGATGAACCCAGGATCGTTCTTTGTTTTGCTTATTTCCCTGATGAAGGCAGAGAATTCTGTGAAAGGTGGAAAGGCAACTTCATATTTAGACTTGTATCTTGTAGCCCTCGTTGTCCACTTTTCTTGGAGTCCGTACGGTAATTTTTCAACAATTGGATTTATCCCGGACGAAGAGTCAAAGTATGCTAGCAAACATCCCAGCTTGGGATTTTCCTTGTGATATTCTATTTCTGATAGAATGTCAGACAGTTCGTAGAGACGTGCGTTGTCCTTATTCGTCAATGTAGGGAATTTGGCAAGTTTACTCATGAGAGAGGCTTCCAACATTTCTGGAGCACCATACCGCTCGTCAAGCCTCTTCCATAATCTCTGTATACCTATCGAAGGATTATTGGCGTTCGACGCTCTTATGCTAATGGCGTGTTTAGCAGACTCTGGACCGAGCCACTTGATCAGTAAATCGATCTGTTCTGAGTCAGAGACTTGTAACTCATCAGTCACGTTCTTGAAGCTTGCTTTCCAAGTATGAAAGGATTCTGCCCGATCGTTAAAGCTTGTTAATCGGAGAAAAGCAGGTCCTTGCGTAAGAGGAATCTAGTTATCTCTGATGTAAGGTTGATTTGTTGCTGGTGTGCAACAGGGATCTCTTCTATTACGTCTTGTTTTGTGCGTAAGACAGGGATCGCTTCTTTAACACCCTGTTTTTGGTGTTCAGTAGGGCTCATATCTGAAAGACCAAGTTTTTGTATGCCGGTTACTAATCCCAGATCTGGGATAAAGGTAACTTCCGGTGACTTATTATCGGAAGGCAAGACGGCAGATGTCTGTGACAGCAAGTTCGATGCCACGGATGGCACGAATGCTGGTGCTTCGTGACTCAGCTCGATCTTAACAGGAATTTGTTTTTTCTTTTGAGGTCCTGTTACTTCCTTAACAACAGTTGATACAGGAAGTTTATTGACGAAATCTTGCACACGCTGGAGCGGGTCTTCCTTTTCGTCAGGGAGATCGCTATACGCTTGGCTATCATCGTATTCCAGGATACGAGCCTCGGCTTCTGCGGCTGCAGCTTCTCTCTGTGCTTCAAAAGGTTAAATTTGGCTTTAAGCTCGGCCTTTTCCCGGCTTACTCGTGCGGCTTCTTGTTGCATTTGAGCCTTCCTGCGCATAGCCTCTTGTTCTAATTGCGTTTTTCTGTGAGCGGCCTCTTGTTCTAATTGCGTTTTTCTGTGAGCGGCCTCCTGTTCTAGCTGAACTGTTCTCTGTGCGGCCTCATGTTTACGTTGAGCGACTTCTTGCTCCATTTCTGCCTTTTTACGACTGGCTTCCTGTTCCATTTCAGCTTTTTTGCGTGCTGCTTCCTGTTCCATTTCATTTTGTCTGAACAGGGCTTGTTCTTCTAACATTGCTTCCTGTTGTAGGATAAGGGCATGTTTTTCGACAAATGCTATCTTAGACTTTGCAGCCTCTGCCTTGGCTCGCTTTCTCCGTGCCAGGCTTGACATGTCTGACACGTTAGAGCTACCGCTGTGCGAGGTCTTCTTACCCCTTGAGGTCTTTGTTTTAGTGGATTTGGCCTTTGTTAGAGCGAGGCGATGCTCGTGTAGTTTTTCCATAACTAGCTCCACTTTGGACAGACGTAAATCCAAAGAGAGTTTACATGCATCAATTTCTTTTTGACTCTCCAATGTTCGGGTCCTTTTCAGAAAGTCTAGGTATTCATCTGTAAGCCTACGATAATTATTACAGGCTTTAACAAGTTTGTCCTGGACTGTTAGGAGTTGCTGGAGATCGTTAGGAGGCGTTGTTACTTCCAATAACTGGGATTCAATGTCTGCCCAGAGAGCCTCTAGTTCCTGACAGAACTTGTCACGTTTTTCAGTGAAAGCTCCTTGTCCTTTTTCCGTGAGGTCACGTACTCGCCTGGCCTCGGGAGTTTCATCTGACTGTGATGTATTAGACGGATTTTCTAATAGTTCAGGGACATCTCCTTCTTGGGGCTGAATCTCTTCTTGTTGTTCCACATGACTGGGATCCATGTTGACTCAACGTTGTTAGGTTGCTGTCCAGTATACACAAGATATGTAGTCCACTGTCAGTGTGAAGGTATGTACGTTGCTACGTTGTCGTTCCTTGTCTGGATATGTAAAGACAGGTTGTCGTCAATTTACTATGCTGAGCCCGACTCAGCTAGTATAACCATGGGACTGTATCGCAATCTCGGCAAATTACAAAGAAGAACAACTTGTGTGTGAAGATTGTAGATTATAATTCCACCAGAAATGATACAGGAGTTTTACAGAGCGTGTAATGTTTGGTAAACTGAAAGAAATAAAAATACAATATTTATAATATGTACGAAAGAAATATATGAATGTTCAATGCAATAATAATATCAAGTCAAAAACGAAAGTAGAATTCTTAGGTCCATTCATAGAAATAAACAATTACAGTTCGTATTTGTTGAATAAACGTGGAATTCAAGTTAACGGAATTAACGGTATATATATTTAACAGTTTATAATCGATTTGTAACGTACTTGACGGTGATTTGTCACAATATCCACAGGAGCAGATTTGTCGTGGCATCCATTTGCAATAGACAGGTGAGGAAGAGAAAGTAAACGGTAGTGAAAATACGGATAAGTCCAGATTATTTCCGGAAAATATGAATGTCTGAAAATTCAATCCAATAGACTTTATAGTAAATATAGTTGCGTATGTGATCCAGAATATTTAACATTTTTGAATCTGCTTTCAAAAATTTGGCCTTGAGCTGAAGTGATGTAAATCTTTTGCATTAAATTTTTTTTTATATATACTTAACAAAATTATTGAATAAGTCGAATATTTTACATTTCTATCTTCCACTTTAAAATCTTGGTATTGTTTTGGAGAAATTTTCCTGGACATACCAAGAAATTCATTGTTAAAACTATCATGGTATCTTGCATCCCAAATCTCAACTAGTATAAAGGTATTTTACTATTACCTTCAAAGTAATCCATTCTGTGAGAATAATGAATAATGTTTGTTGACTGCATGATATTATGTGTAGTCTTCACGATAAACCTTTAAATCTACAAGCCCGGAGTTCAATTTTGTGAAATTTTAGTCAGATTCTGTAGAGATGAATTTTACAGGCATGAAAGCAATTTTACTCTTAACCACATGCCTAGCAAGCCTGGACTGCTAGGCATGTGGTTAAGCGTAAAAACTGTGTGAGTTTCAGATTATAAGTAAAGATACAAATCATTCGTCTGGCCATTACCTGTATCAAAAAAGATAAAACACACTAACATGAATGAAAATTAAAAAAAAAGATGAATATATGATTGAGATTATTGTCTGACATGTCTATTTTACTTTTTCGAAATAATCTCATTTCATTACATCAATAGATATAAGAAGGTGTGGTATGAGTGCCAATGAAACAACTTTCCATCAAAGTCACAATTTGTAGACCAAACCATTAATAAGTCAAAGTTTGGTCTTCATAAATCATTAATTGTTATTAAATGCATTGATTGTTTTTTACATGAATTGAATATTGCTTTTGTTGTAGCAGTTAAAGTTGAGGACTAATGATTAAACTATGCAACTATACTTTAAAACATTTTAACAATGTCACTTTCAAATCTTGTGTCAACTGTTCTTAAAGTAAGCAACAGGTGTTCCAAACTTTCGTTAACAGTTCTGAAAGTAAACAACAAGTGTTCTTAATGCTAACAATTTAGTTTGGTTCATGTATGTGTGTTAAAAAAAAGTTTTACAGGTCTATTGTACGCATCTACGGGATAATTGTTTGAACATTCGGAAATGTTTGATAGTATAAGACATAACATTATACCAATACCGTTACTTACGTGAAATAAATCATATCAAATAAAATTTGATAGGGAATGTGTGAAAGCGACAACAACCCGACCATAGAGCAGACAACAGCTGAAGGCCACCAATGGGTCTTCAATATAGCGAGAAACTCCCGCACCCGTAGGCGTCCTTTAGCTGGCCACTTGAAAAATATGTAAACTAGTACAGTGGTAATGGACGTCATACTAAACTCCGAATTATACACACACAAGAAACTAAAATTAAAAATTATACAAGACTAACAAAGGCCAGAGGCTCCTGACTTGGGACAGGCGCAAAATTGCGGCGGGGTTAAAACATGTTTATGAGATCTCAACCCTCCTCCTATACCTCTAGCCAATGTAGAAAAGTAAACGCATAACAAAACGCACATTTAAATTCAGTTCAAGAGTCTGAGTCCGATGTCAGAAGATGTAACAAAAGAACATAAATAAAATGACAATAATACATAAATAACAACAGAATACTGGCAGTTAAATGACATGCCAGCCCCAGACCTCAATTAAACTGATTGAAAGATTATGTCTTCATCGTATGAATATCAGGCAGAATCCATCCCGTTAGAGGTTTAATATCATTCTATCATAAAATATATGGGAAGAACATAACCCGTGTCAAATAACAGTGAAGACAAGTAGAAAAAATTATCATTCCAGTGCTTAGTTACTGAGTTACTAATTATATCCTCCAGGACTTACAGCCCTCATCAGGTGTTTGACTCATGTGTAACAATAGCGTATATTGGCACCATTGCACTTGTATATCTGTTAAACTTAAGGAGAGACCAAAGATACTAGTGAGACAGTCAAACTCTTAGGTCGAAAATAACTGATAAACAGACAAATAATAGTACAAAAGACACAACATAGAAAACTGAACACTTATGAACACGAATACCACCCAAAATGGGGATGATCTCAGGTATTGTATTTGAAGCTTTGCGGACGTCCTTCGGTAGTTTTACTGTCGCAAATTTTGATTACCTGGTGGCGCGTTCAGAAAATCATCTAATCCCATTACACCGTCATGAAGGCTACCAAATATAGAAAAATATATTTACAAAATTTAACCCGGGTGTGATGTAAGTGTTTTAAAGACGTCATCTGTGTCTGTTTTATTAAAGCACTAGCATTTTTTAAAATAATTTTACGAATACAATGCTGTTTAAAATCCATGATTATGCGACGCGGCTAAAAATTGTATTTGTAATGTTAATGTTAAATCTTTTTGAACATTTCTTTCAAATAGGTACACGAATATACAAATGAATATAATTGCTAATTGGTTATTTAAATAAACCAAAAATGGGAACACGACTATAGCCAGCTGGCAAAAATCTCCATACTTGGGGAAGATGAAACTGTTGAATGCCTTCATCTTTTCAGACAAGAAAAAGTGACATTTTTTTTTGATTTCTTGATAAAACAAATTAGAAATATTTTTCCCCGATAGTTGGTTTTCATTTATCGATGTTTGTAAACTATCCTTCTTTATTTCCATGACAAATTGTACATTTTTGGGGTGATTTTGAACCATTTGATATTCAATTAAACTGTCGTCGAAATCGCAATATTTTTATAGATCTTAAAAAATGTTGAAATTATATTAGTCTATTCAATCTAGCATAAATTTGACAGAAACATTGAAGTAATTGCAACAGAAGATTTTGAATTTTTTATCTTTAGCAATATACCCCAAATATACACAAAAGTCCAACAAAATCAAAGATGAGTAAAAACTTAAAAATCATGATTTTAAAATTCCTATGGAAATTTGCTTTGAAATCGGAGATATCAATAAAAATTAATACAAAGTTATAAATTTACCGTTTCCATTTAACAGAATGTATTGATTCTTGATATTTTAGCCGTCTTTAGAGTATAACAAACAACTGTAGAGGAGTTTTCATATCTTTCATCAAGCTACAACCTAGATTTCATAATTCATTAGTTGACCATTGATTAGATCTTTCAGCATGTCAAGGTAAAGATTTACAAATTTAATAAAACAAAATAAGCATATATTGTTTTTTTTTGTGGTTAACGTTTCGTTAAACAACAAGTTGTTAAAGGAGATGTTGAACAAATACAATTTACAGATATAACCAATAACACATATTCAAATTATTTTGTCAAAAGGGTCAGAAAGCCAAAAATTTGCAATTTCTTTAATGGAAAATGTGCACTTTATTTTTAAATAACCATAACACTTCGTTTTTGTAAATTTCATGTGCAGAAGATTGTATGATATAGTCAATTCGAACTTATAACTCCACCAAAGTATCATGCTTTACATGCATCCTAAGAAATTCAACCAAAAACTGCAAAAAAAAGCATCATTTTTGCAGAGTTATCTCACTTTCCAATGTTAATTTCCATAATAAGTTATATATGCTGATTTTGATTTTTTTCCTCAAGTTGGATTTTTATGGGACTTTTTTTTCTGTGTATATTTTGAGCTTAATGCTATAGATTAGAACCAAAATAGTTATCAAAAGTACCAGGATTATAATTGTATACGCCAGACGCGCGTTTCGTCTACATAAGACTCATCAGTGACGCTCATATCAAAATAGTTAAAAAGCCAAACAAATACAAAATTGAAGAGCATTGAGGACCCAAAATTCCAAAAAGTTGTGCCAAATACGGCTAAGGTAATCTACTCCTGGGGTAAGAAAATCCTTAGTTTTTCGAAAAATTCAAAGTTTTGTAAACAGAAAATTTATAAAAATGACCATATAATTGATTTTCATGTCAACACCGAAGTGCTGACTACTGGGCTGGTGATACCCTCGGGGACGAAACGTCCACCAGCAGTGGCATTGACCCAGTGGTGTAAATAGTTATCAAAAGTACCAGGATTATAATTTTATACGCCAGACGCGCGTTTCGTCTACATAAGACTCATCAGTGACGCTCATATCAAAATAGTTAAAAAGCCAAACAAATACAAAGTTGAAGAGCATTGAGGACCCCAAATTCCAAAAAGTTGTGCCAAATACGGCTAAGGTAATCTACTCCTGGGGTAAGAAAATCCTTAGTTTTTCGAAAAATTCAAAGTTTTGTAAACAGAAAATTTATAAAAATGTACCATATAATTGATTTTCATGTCAACACCGAAGTGCTGACTACTGGGCTGGTGATACCCTCGGGGACGAAACGTCCACCAGCAGTGGCATCGACCCAGTGGTGTAAACAGTTATCAAAAGTACCAGGATTATAATTTTATACGCCAGACGCGCGTTTCGTCTACATAAGACTCATCAGTGACGCTCGTATCAAAATAGTTAAAAAGCCAAACAAATACAAAGTTGAAGAGCATTGAGGACCCAAAATTCCAAAAAGTTGTGCCAAATACGGCTAAGGTAATCTACTCCTGGGGTAAGAAAATCCTTAGTTTTTCGACAAATTCAAAGTTTTGTAAACAGAAAATTTATAAAAATGACCATATAATTGATTTTCATGTCAACACCGAAGTGCTGACAAAACATTTTCTTTTGCAATTAGTTTAATGTTTAAACTGGACTATGTCCTGACCTAACGTCGAACGGGGTAGAATGTCATATCATCATTGCAGGCAATGAATATTCATGATGGAGTAATATTTTGAGTGGTCCGGTTTTATATTATTTATATAGAAGATTTCATTGGCATCTCATGTTTTTAATATTCGTAATTGAACTGCTCCTTGTGTGTTTTGCCTTTGTGTGATATGAAGTTAGAATTTTAAAATTTTTATTCTGAAAATCCTTTAAATGTTACATGATTTATTTTATAAAAAAATCTGCAATGCAACACCTGATATATAACTACTTTAAAGAATTCATTTTCATCTCATATTAAAGACTCAACATGTAAGTGTTATTTATGATCTATTCATTTATGTCTGAGAACAGTGTACTATGCAACGGTATTATAAATTAAAGTGACTTTTATACATATTCGATACCATTTACAACATCGATGGTGTTTGCTTTCACATTGATTTATGTTCTTAACAAAGAAAACCCATAACGTACTAAAAAGGTTTATCGTTTCAATGTAAACAGAATTACAAATGAAGTAAATTGTAGATAGTGGGACGTTGTCCGTCACTGACCTTGCTGTATAAGAATAGGCGCAGACGTTTTTATTTTATAAAGCTGGTTTTATCATGTAATTATGTGAATTCCTTGAGATTACTTTCAAGGAGTTCAGGATTTTTGTGTTATGTTTGCTTTAACGTGTATTTACTGTTTGGTCTTACATGCTCTTGCCTTATATTATAGTTATTTCATTTTTATTTTCTATTTATGTAAGGTACACATGGTACAGTCAATATGAAAAAAAACTATATGTTCACGATTTTTTTTTATTCTACAAAGTTTTTATTTAGAAAGAAAATCGACATGCGTAAAAAATACAAATAATTACACCATTTAAAAAAAATATTTAAGACATATAAACGTTTTATTCCTAAATATTATCTGTCTACAATAACTTTAATCGTCCAGGAACAGGCTAAGGGTCCCTGTTTACAAAATGAACCATCTATCCAGGGGAAATATAGAAGGCAAAAAAAAGTCCACCTTTAACCTTGGATTTACAATAAGTGTAAAAAAAATATATATATATATAATGTTAGAAGCATCTAAAACTTCTATACATTAATTTCAAAATAGTAAGTAAATACTAAGATACCCACATAAAAGATGTGCATTTACTACAATAAACTTGATATGCTCATACTTTTTTATAATTTTTGTTTATGTTTATATAAATTGATAAAATCAATATTCTTATACTATAAATCATAAAAAAGTACTTTGACTCAAGCTATATTATACTATATTAACTGTCTAAATTTTCATTATAACCGACTCTAATTTTGTCGTTTCAATGATATCAACGCCTTTCAAAAGAAGAACAGATTTTTTTTAAAGTTTTGTTTCGAAATTTGATAAATATCTTGTGGTGTTTTAGGTGTTTTGTTAAATTTTATTGCATTCCTAATTTGCCATAGTGTCCATTTAAAATATATGATAATTATGTTTTAAAAAAATCATATTTTAGTTCTCCCGTGTTATAACCCAATAGAACGTCCTTTTCAACAAAAGGATTATTTATTCCGATGATTGTATGTCTTGGAGGTTTTTTAAAATTAACTGTGATATACTACAACTGAAAAATAAGTGTTGCAGGGTTACATATTACTGTCATTTTGACAAATGTGGCATTTTCCATTTGATATCTTCATTTTTTTAAATCTTTCTTCAGTATATAAGATATTGTGCATGGATCTCCATTGAAATTCTTTTACTTTATTTTCAATTTTCAAATATTTTAATCCCGACCACATATTTTCCCAAAGTATATTTATTCCAAATAATTCCTCCCACTTAATTTGACATTTTGGAGATACATCTTTATTTAAAACCGTACGAATATAATTGAGTTTTAATTTTGATGGTTTGATTTTTTGGTTGCTTAAGTTAATGATCTCAAAGTCATTTGAGATCTTTAATTTACTTTCATAATGCAAATTCTGGTTTCCGCAAGATTTAAAAATTTGCACGAAATCTTTAGGAAGAGCCTGTTTAATTTTTTGAAAATTCGGAAATACAATTTATCCTATCAATCAGCTTCCTATCAATTTCAGTACAGCTAATGAAATCTGTAGTTTCTAAATTCCAAATGTCCTGGATAGTTGTGATACCGCTTTTTAAAAAAGAAAAGTAGAACAATGGTTTATTTTTGAAACGAATAGAAGAGTTTCCAAATATCCTCGTATTTAAAATAGCACTTCTATATGAAGGTGTGTCAACATTTTGAATGAATCCTGACCACGTATTTATAATTTTCTGATAAATTTGTGGTAGTCGGTTCATATCTAAACCATTTAAACTTGAACATTTACATACAAAAAAAGGCTTAATTATATTTTCGTCAAACTTCCGAAGCCAATACTTACCGATTGCATTCCAGCTGTTCAATGGCTCCTGTATTAAACGATATACAAATTTTGTTTGTTTACTTTTTATAAACGTATCTATACTTACCATTCCCATCCCACTTTTTATTTCATCCAAACAGCAGACATTTCTATCTACCTGATTAACTTTTCCGTCCCATATAAAGTTCCAAATTATATTATTTAGCTCTTCAGTATATTAATGCGGAATTCCTCGTATTTCGATCTCGTAAGAACAAAGAGAAAGTATTATATCTTTTACTATAAGTGTTTTACCTTTAAATGTAACCTTCCTACTTTTCCATACATGTATACAATTTTAAACTTTTTCTATTATTTTCGCAAAATATCATCGTTATCTATTTCATAATCATGACACACCCCTAATGTTTTCACATTTTTTGCCTTTGATCCATTTTATTTTATCAAATTTAAATCGTTTTCTTTTAGAAGCCCCCAATAGTAAGCCTTTTATTTTGTCATAGTTTATTCTAGAACCCGAAGTTTTTTCTTATAAGGACAAAATTTAAAAAGTATTTTCTACAGACTTTTCATTTTTATTAAATACCTGGGTGTTATCTGCAAACATACATAATTTGGTTTCTATAAAGTTCCCTCCCCCTCCTGGTAATTTTAATCGTTCTATTTTAATGTCACCCCTAATCGCAATTATGCAAATATTATGAATTAATTTTGTATCCAGGACTCTAAGTAAACTATGCATACTGTAAACTGTGAATTTATGCTGAGTCATCATATTTAAGGCCCAGGATTCTATCAGTCTTCATTAAATATTTATAAAACTTCATATTTGAGTTCATTTCAGCTTGTATGATATACAAGAGAGGCGCTTTTGGACACCCTTGCCTAGCAGAGCGAGTAATCGAAAAGTATCTTGATGCAAACCCATTGGTTTTGATACACGTAGTAGCATTGTATAATAGCATCTTTATCTTTGCTCTAAATTTCCCGCCAAATTCAAATTTTTCCAATACAAAATATATCCATTCCCATTTAACCCTATCAAACGGTTTTTGTTGTTCCAAAAGTAATATAATTCCTTGTTCATCTTCGTAGTTAATATATTCTATAATGTCCTGAATCATTCGATAAGACTCGCTTATATTTCTACCTTTAATAAACCCCTTCTGATCGGTATGAATAATTTTAGGCAATACTATCTTAAATCTTTCAGATAGAATCTTTGCAATAATTTTATATTCACACTTTAGTAAAGTTAGTGGTCTCCAATTTTTTTATATTTTCCCTTTCCCCTCCTTTATGTAGTAAGGTTAAGACCCCCTTATGTTGAGAGTTACTCAATATAGTATCATTAAAACTTTCTTGTAGTAAACTAAAGAAATCATCTTTAATTATATCCCAGTATAAAACATAAAATTCTGATATTATACCATCTTCGCCAGGTGATTTGTTTTGTTTAAGTAGCTTTAGTACCTTTTCTACTTCACAGATATTTATATCTCTATCTAACATTTCTTGATCTTCCTTACTTACCTTGTCTACCATAAATTGACAAAGTTGTTCGCCCGCTGTTTTGTCCCAGCCTTCCGTGGAGAAAAAGGTTTAGTAAAAAAAATTACTTGTTCATTTAAGATAGAATCAATGTCACATTTGTAATCACCGTTTCCGTTTTTACACGTTGCCATAATTTGTTCTGATCATTTTACTTTTCTAAATCAAAAAAGTATGTTGTCTTCAGCCCATTTAGTTCGTGATCTAATTTTTGCGGAAACTGTTTTTGTTAGTATAATATTTTCTTAATTTTATTTTCTAATTCTAAAATGTTGTCACATGATTTATTTGATTCGTTTAATTGAAGTTTCAATTTTTCAAGCTGTTTTTCTAAAGCAATGACATTATTTTGTTTTGATAAACAGTTTAGTTTTTGACTAATTTCCATGGTCAAAAATTTAATTTTCGATTTTGTTACATCCCACCACTCTTGAATGCTATTGAAACGGTTTTTGCTGTTAACCCAATTTTCCAAAAACGTTTTGAATGCATTTGAAAATTCGTCTGTCTTAATTGTATTTAGATTCATGATCCACATTCCCGGTCCTCTTTCAATATCATCTAATCTCTTTATTTGCGCACTTTTACCTTACGTGGTATAATGCTACAAAGACCAACATGAGACTCTGGATAGGCGGATTTCACTTGAGCCACTGCTTCTGTCACGAGTAAATTAATTTGGTCGCTGTCATCCTTATGTTTACCTATATCATTTGTACCGAGACAAATAGCAACCTTATCTACTTTGAAACTATCTGTTTTCTGAACAGCAAGGTCTAAAATTTGTGTGAAATTTTCAAAATTGGCAACTGATTTCGATATTCAATAAATTTTGATCGGTTTCGCCGAGTCTTGTACAATTGGACGCGTTAATAAGGACATTTAGAGTATCTATGGTGTCATTTTACCCACTTTCGGAAAAAGTGTCGTTATAACACTGAATGTGTATCTGATTGTGAATCTAATTTAGTTTCTTGTCTACTCTCAATTATTTGCGGACCATGCTTACTGTAACCTTGATTTTCTTGTCTACCCTCATTTATTTGCGGACCATGCTTACTATAACATGTATAACCTTGATTATCTTGGTCTTGCTTAAAACTTTTACAGTCTCGTCTAGAATGCCCGTTTATGTTGCAGTAAGAGCAAAACGGTTCATTCGGACAAGCATTAGCTAAATGACCAATAGCAGCACAGTTATAACACCTTCGCTCATTCATAATTTTTGGACGATCTTTACATTGATATGAGGAATGACCGATTCTAACATGACGTCCTTCAAACACTTTGAGTACACACCCGTGGTAAAATATGAATATGTTGTTAGGGCTGTTCCGATTGTTCTTCCACGTCATATGTTATTTTTATGAATGAGCTACCCGACGTCATAGAAAAATGACGTCAAAATATAAGCATTTTATGGGAATATACACGCTTGTGAAACCCAAAAAAAAAATCACAACAACGAAACGTAAACAAATGATGCTAAAATGTGTTATATTAGCCATCGTTGTATACATGTATACATATGATACATATAAATACAATAGTCATTAGATTCATCCAAACTTATCTAAATATGTTATTGTAAATAGTTTAGGCATCATCATTTATTCAGTTTGCTCCGTTATTTTAGGTCAATTTAATAGTGCGTTTATTTACAGGAACGGCAAAAAATGCCATCACCTAGAGCGCTTCGATCCAAAACAATTGCCGTATTTGTCCTATTAGAACCGAAATAATTCATGGGGCTTGAATATATCGTGATTTTACCACGGTTGTCCCTTTATGCCGACATTTTACCCCCTCGCTATCGTTCAGAGTGAAATATTTGATATAAATGGCCAACACGTGGTAAAATTACGATATATTCAAGTCCCCATGAATTATTTTGGTGTAAAAAAGTATGGATAACTGTCTACTTACCCTCGACATTTTTCAGTGAGTTGAAATCAGGATGTCACAACAGGACACATAAACAAAGTCAAATTATGCATATACTGTGCAAAAAGTCCTTTTGAAGAACAAACATATGAAAATCTTGAAAAAATTGGCACTAGAACTATCCAATACAAGGAGTTTAAATGAATTTTCCGCTGCTCAAAAACTCACACGTCCATTTACAAAGGGACACCACTCTATCAATATAATTACACCATTAAAAAATTTCAATTTAATAGTCTTGTCATGGTTAGAAAAAACATAAAATAACACCATTACAAACACAATTCCAATTTGATATTCTTGTGCAACATGTACACGTCTAGAAATAAATCAAATCTATTTCTATTTCTATATTTAGGAAATTACCTAAAATAAACGTCACAAAGAACGTCATTGTGTGTAACGTTGATCAATTAATGATATGTGAAGCACAATATGGTGTCTCTGTTGTAAAGTGATTTCAGTATAGTTTATAGTTGATGCGTTTCCTTCGGTTTAAACTTGTTTACAAGATTTGTTTTTGTTTTTAACCGAATTATGACTATTTAACAGCGATATACTACTGTTGCCTTTCTTTGACCCCCCCCCCCCCCCCCCCCCCCCCCGAAAGATGCTATGATGCTATGATAAAAACGTCATTAATTCACATCTTTCTTTATATGTGTAAGCTTTCGTGTCGGTGTTATGGGATCAGATGATTTTCTGTATTGATTTGTATTCAACGTTCTGTTGTGTCATATGTGTTATTGTCTGCCTGTGTACTGGCATACCAGAAGTACTGCCAGTGGCTGTATAAGTTTCACCTATATCTTATTTATACATTTATATACTTATATACTGAGCATTTAAAGCAGTTGTTTGGTAGCCTGTCAAGTACCGCTGATAGGTCTGTAATGCCAAATCATAAGTATTTTATAATGGTTATCTTTAATTTTTAAAACCACTTGGTTGATGCGACAGCTATTTGACGTTTCGTAGTTCAGGTAACACCACCCTAGTAGTAAATACTGTCGTATGACAACAACTGTATTAATACTGTCATTTGCTGTAAAAAGCAAAATAACAATAAGCTGAACTCCAGAATAGAAATTCAAAACGGAAAGTCCAGTATAACATGGCAAAATCAAAATCTCAAACACATATAACAAATGAATAACACTGTCATATTCCTGACTTGGTACAATCACTTTCTAATGTAGGAAACTATTTATAAAATATGGAATTATCGAAACAGTAGGGTTAACGTTTAGTACTTAATACATTTGTAGTTTGTTTCGTATTTTTTCGTATCTATAGACTAGATATCACTGCCATTTGAACACCAGAGATAAAGTATTCTCTTAGGTTTTACTATTATTCCAACTTTTTTTTGTGTAATTCTGTACACAGACCAAGTCCACATTATTTTATTTAATCTCAGAACCGTACGCATCTACTCAAACAGACAGAAGGAGAAATCATTAAATGGTTCGACGTCATCCGAATCGTTACCTTTACTTAGAAGCGACACGTACATTTATAAAGCGTCCTGTTTCAGGTGTTTGCATTTGCTTATTTGATATGTATCAAAAGGTAAGCAGGAACCGCTTTCCTGTGTTTTTAGAGCACAGCCCTCGTTTAATTTATTATGTCTGTTTATTTCACGCATCATTGTAAATATAACAAGAGGTTTAGCGCTTTAAAACCAGGTTTAATCCACCATTTTCTACATTTGAAAATGCCTGTACCAAGTCAGGAATATGACAGTTCTTGTCCATTAGTTTTTGATGTGTTTTGTCATTTGATTTTGCCATGTGATTATGGACTTTCCGGTGCTTTCGTCTTTTTTCATAAAGTTGTGGTGTTGTCCGTGTTTATTTGACTGATACATGAACTTCTGTGACATTAGAAAATTATGAATGTGTAGTTTCACTATAATACACACGAACTTATACTGGTGTCAATCAATTTTCTTGCAACTGGTCATTTCTTCGAAGAGATGTTCTAAAACATACCAGCAGTTCAGTTGTTAAAAGAAATATTGTTTAATGGTAACTCAGATTCATCTAAGTTTGAGATGCCTTATCTAAGTTTTTGTTCAAGAAAATTCACAATTTTATAGACTGGTGACAATTAAAAGCTTGTCATATTGAACAATGTCAGACTATGTGGTTACTGTCTCGTAGTTTGCTTGGTTGCAAGTAATAAGAGAAACTCTCACTGACCCTTTCAGTTGCTGATTCATTGACCTACACCACAATTAACATTGTGTTTTGGTGATGGTGATGTCCTTGTAGATCTTACCTTACTGAACATTCTTGCTGCTTACAATTATCTCTATCTAATGAACCTATGAATCTATCCCAGTAGTAAAATCTTTTGTAAAAATTTACAAAATTTACAAAATTTATGAAAATTGTTAAAAATTTACTATAAAGGGCAATAACTCCTTAAGAGGTCAATTGACCAATTTGATTATGTTGCCTTATTTGTAAGTTTTACTTTGCTGTACATTATTGCTGTTTACAGTTTATCTATATCTATAATAATATTCAAGACAATAACCAAAAGCTGCAATTTTTTTCTTAAAATTACTGACTAAGGGGCAGCAACCCAACAACAGATTGCCTGATTGGTCTTAAAAAATTCAGGGCTGATAGACCTTGACCTAACCAACAAATTATTCTTATCAGATTTGCTCTAAAGGCTTTGGTTTCTGAGATTTTAGCCAAAAACTGCATTTTACCCTATGTACTATTTTTAGCCATGTCGGCCATCTTGGTTAGCAAGCAGGGTCATCGGACACATTTTTAACAAGAATGTGTCCAAAGTACACGGATGCCCCACTCGCACTATCCTTTACCATGTTCCATGAACCGTGAAATTGGGTAATAATCTAATTTGGCATTAAAATTAGAAAGATTATACTATAGGGAACATATGTACTAAGTTTCAAGTTGATTGGACTTCAATTTTATCAAAAACTACCTTGACCAAAAACTTTAACCTGAAACTCCCACTTTCATTTTCTATGTTTAGTGGACCGTGAAATTGGGGTCAAAAGTCTAAGTTGGCTTTAAAATTAAAAAAATCATATCATAAGCAACAAGTTTACTAAGTTTCAAGTTGATTGGACTTCAGCTTCATCAAAAACTACCTTGACCAAAAACTTTAACCTGAAACTCCCACTTTCATTTTCTATGTTCAGTGGACCGTGAAATTGGGGTCAAAAGTCTAATTTGGCTTTAAAACTAGAAAGATCATATCATAAGCAACAAGTGTACTAAGTTTCAAGTTGATTGGACTTCAGCTTCATCAAAAACTACCTTGACCAAAAACTTTAACCTGAAACTCCCACTTTCATTTTCTATGTTCAGTGGACCGTGAAATTGGGGTCAAAAGTCTAATTTGGCTTTAAAATTAAAAAGATCATATCATAAGCAACAAGTGTACTAAGTTTCAAGTTGATTGGACTTCAGCTTGATCGAAAACTACCTTGACCAAAAACTTTAACCTGAACGGACGCACAGACGGACGGACGGGCGGACGAACGGAGCCACAGACCAGAAAACATAATGCCCCTCTACTATCGTAGGTGGGGCATAAAAATAGATACCCCAATGATGATTGTAGCCAAGTATGCTTAAAATTGGCCCAGTTGTTTCAGAGGAGGAGATTTTTGTAAAAGACAACAAAATTTGACAAAAAATGACTTTAAAGGGCAATAACTCGTTGAGAGTTCAACTGACCATTTTTGGTAATTGGGACTTTTTTTGTAGATCTTACTTTGCTGAACATTATTGCTGTATACAGTTAGGGCAGCAATCCAACAACGGGTTGTCTGATTCATCTGAAAATTTCAGGATAGAAAGATCTTGACCTTATAAACAATTTTACCACATGTCAGATTTGATCTAAATGCTTTGGTTTCAGAGATATAAGCCAAAATCTACATTTTACCCCTATGTTCTATTTTTAGCCATGGCGGCCATCTTGGTTGATTGGCCGGGTCACAGGACACATTTTTTAAACTAAATATCCCAATGATGATTGAGGCCAAGTATGGTTAACTTTGGCCCAGTAGTTTCAGAGAAGAAGATTTTTGTAAAAGTAAACAACGATGGATGACGACGCCGGACGCCAAGCGATGAGAAAAGCTCATTTGGCCCTTTGGGCCAGGTGAGCTAAAAAGGCATCTTTTGAAAATTAGCAAAAAAATATGTTACAAGCATCCAATTATTAAAAAGATGGAACAGTAATCATGAACTAGAGAGCAATATTGTTTTAAATATTCGACATGTTTGAAGAAATAAAACAAATCATCTGTTGTTCCATTTTTAAGGATGTGAATTTAAGCATCAATTCAATTTGGGTACTCCTCATTACAGAATCATAGATCACTAGAGGTTGGTTCAAACCCATTCTTTTATGTTCCACGATGGATTTGATATAAAATTGATGTAAATATATAGTAAATAATGATACATGTACACAAGAAACACTGAATGGAAACTTTTGTCTAGATCATAAATAAACATAGGTGAAACAAACCGCTGTCAGAGTGACAGCAACCTGGATTTTCCTGTAGAAGTCGGTCCCGGAACAGTTGAGCAAGTTTGGACACATCATTTAAGCTTTAAATAATTCTGAATTTGGATTGTGATTGAATACACAGCCTAGGTTTATGAGCATGTGATGAGCTAAATTTTTAAAGGAGTTTGCTCCATCAAAAATTTATATTTGTGTATATAATCTATCGTTCTAAGTATTTTTCCTTCAGTTGTCAACAATTTATATATTTCTGCAACTTACCTATCAATGTCAACAACTTAATCTATGCAATGTAATAAAATAAAATATATCATTTAATAAAAATAGATTATCATCAAGTAGAGTAAAAAAATATTTGCAATGGATCTACAAACAGGATCAAGAACAAATTAAACATAAAAACACACACCAACAAAAAAAAAACCCACAAAAACTGTGACATCTACCTTAAAAAAAAGTAAAAAAGATAAGTTTGACAACTCCTAAAATCAATTGAACAGATACAATCTGACTTTGAAAGACTATCTATACATACAATTATGAATTACACCATTCTTGTTCAAAGGGAAGTAACTCAATCATATAATGAGTATCTCTTCTAGTAACTGAAAGGTGTACAACTCAACAAGAAAAAATAAAATCGATAAAATTGTAGCCGACCTTCATTTAGTCGCAGGAAACAACATATCTAAATTTGAAAAGATTTCGTCATAGCATTTGCATTTTAGTGAATGGAATGGACAGTTTGATACAGTGTTATTAATTAGTTACCTAAAACTGGGGATGTGAACTAAAAAGAAGATGAATATGTTAATGATATTTAGAATCAAGACTCCCTAGTATAATATAATATTATTTTGGGCTTTGCCAGGCAGGGGATATCCAAAATAACATATCAGACTGTAAATTGAGCATCAAAGTAAAATTCTAATTACAATGTTTAGTATTCTACAAATTCAAGTTTATGCAGGAAAAAGACAATACTGTTATAGATTGTCAAAAAAAGCCCATTTACACAAATAGTAATTATTTTGAGGTTGAGTAAAAGTGTAGCTATGAATTCATTTTGTTTCTTTTGACCAAATTTATACAGGCTCTTTGTTTTTTTGTTTACAGCAGTATGGTGCCTATACGTGCTTTCATCTTTTTTTTGTCTCTGATGAGTAGATGTCTCTCATTGGTAGTTGTTTCATTAGTTATTATACAACATCATCTCAGTAATGTAAATTCAGATATTAATGCTATTTTTGTAGACAATAAACAATATTGTGAGACTAATAATAGTGATTTCATGAAAATTGGAATACAGATGTAATGTATCAGATATCAAAATACAAGTCCTTATTACTGTTGTACTCAACCAGTTACATTAGTCCCTTTAAAACCTCGTAATTTTTTTTAATTTGCAAAAACAATTAGCGAGCTCATTGATGAACAAATATTTTTTGACTTTTACAGCTACTGGTATTTGGTAAACCTAGTATCAACTTGAAATGCTACATAGTATACATTTTTATTTAAACAAAATATATCTTGGATCTTTTCATTGTCTACTGTTGACTTTCGACTTTACACATCTGACTGAAATAAGGTTCAATAATATCACATGATTGCAATGGATAAAAATTCTTCTTAAGTTTGACTGTTTTTCCAATTGCTTTCTGTAGTTCAACAGACAACTCAAGACCACATGACTTTTTCAGTCTAAGAACTGTCTCGTCTGACAAGCTAGGCTTTATTGTCAAATGATTCATCATCATCCAAAACATAATTACAGATGAAATATTTAATGTCGGTTCTGGAAACTCAAAATCAGCTGAACATTTGAACTCTGGTTCATTCCACAAAGAAATCTGATTTGCATTCCTTAGCAAGATATCGTTTTCACAATCATACAAATAGATATCAAAAAAGTTTCCACTTATGGCAATAAGTGGCACAAGTGAGACATTATTTTGTAAATTCTCTATTTTCCTATGTCTATGTTGGAAGGCTTTTTGATAATATGAAAATGTTATAGCATGGGCCACAAACTGTGATACATTACTGGGATATCTCAATATCTCTGACTGTTTCTGAACTTTGAGTATCTGCTGTTCTTCAAAATCTAACTCTTTCAACAATTCCTTGTCCTCTTTTTCGTCTTCATTTGAATGTGGTAATGCTATAGTGTTTATTTCATCGTCACTTTTGTAAACAACAATATCAGGTGCCCCATACCAAAGCCATTCACTTCCTGTAGAGAAAAAGTAAAATCACAAAAAATACTGAACTACGAGGAAAATTCAAAACGGAAAGTCCCTAATCAAATGGCAAAATCAAAAGCTCAAACACATCGAACTAATGGATAACAACTGTAATATTCCTGACTTGGTACTGGCATTTTCTCCCTTTTATACTTTTGTAATTCTAACTTTTCAAAGACAGAGTTTGAATGACCCTTACTCATTAGGCATCATGATTACATAAATGGGAAATGTATTCATGGGACACAGATGATGCCCCTGCATATCATATAAAGTTATATAGGGACATAACTGAAGAAAGGTAAAAGTTATGCTAGCCAAATGTGTACTTGATCTGTATTATGTAGTAACAAGCATTATGTATAAGTTTCATACCATTTGGTTGAGGAAAACTTAAGTTAGAGAACAAAAATGAAAGAATCAGCAATTTTTCCATTTGTAAAGGGGCATTACATTTTTTTTGTACTTTAGTACGGTTATAATGATGCCACCAAAATTGAAACTTGATCTGTGTTTTGTGGCAATAAGCATTGTGTATTAGTTTCATAACATTTGGTTGAGGCAACTTAAAAGTTAAAAAGTGGCATGAAAAATTATGCAATTTTTATGTTTATAAAGGGGCATAACTCAGCAACGGTAAAATCTAAGCCACCCAATTTCAAGCTTGATCTGTATTATGTGGTAATCAATATTGTGTATAAGTTTCATAAGAGTTGGTCCACGCAAACTAAAGTTAAGAGAACAGAAACCAACTTTTTCTTTGTTGTGATGTTATGCTATTGTTTCAGAAAAAGGGAGAAGGTTTGGATCCATTAAAACGTTTAATCCCGCTGCAAATGTTTGCACCTGTCCTAAGTCAGGAATCTGATGTACAGTAGTTGTCGTTTGTTTATGTAATATATACGTGTTTCTCGTTTCTCGTTTTGTTTATATAGATTAGACCGTTGGTTTTCCCGTTTGAATGGTTTTACACTAGTAATTTTGGGGCCCTTTATAGCTTGTTGTTCGGTGTGAGCCAAGGCTCCGTGTTGAAGGCCGTACTTTAACCTATAATGGTTTACTTTTTAAATTGTTATTTGTATGGAGAGTTGTCTCATTGGCACTCACACCACATCTTCCTATATCTATTTGGGTTGTATGGATATACAGACATATGTACAAGGGTTAAACTTAATACTCCCTCTGCTAGGATTGGAGCATAAAAAGAGGCAAAGGATACCAAAGAGTCATTCACACTAGTCTTTGAAAAGTTAGAATTAATACCAAGGTATAAAAGGAAGATTATAACTCATGTTTATTTGAATGTTTATTTAACTGGTATGAATGATTGTAAAATGCACAGGAAAAGTCCATTGTCTGTTTATGATGCGTAGATTTTAATTTTCAATGCCTCATATAGATTTTTTTTATCTAGAACTCTGTTTTTTTCTCTCACAAAAATGCTTGTTTCTCAAAATTACTCATAACTTTATATTTTATATGTTTTCCTTTTAACATGTTGTGAAAATTTTGTTATTACTGTAAACCAACTAATTTTCACAAGCAATTTATTTTCGCGACTTTCGCAAGTAGAAAAATACCGTGAAGTTAAATCATCGCGACTATGTAAAACTTGGATCTTTCCGTATTTAACAACATCAAGTTAATTAGAAAACCGCGAAATTAAATTGTCGCTAAATGGACTTGAAAGGGCTAAACGCGAAATAAAGTATCCGCGAAAATAAGTTGGTTTACAGTATTTGTTTTGTCCACAAACATCTGTAATAAGTGAAACAAATAAAACAAAAACCCACACTTACCAATTCCAAAACAAATAAAACAAAAACCCACACTTACCAATTCCAAAATTACTAAACTGTATTGTATCATTACATCTACTACAGGGACATGTGGATAGTTTTGTACAGTAATCTTTTGCTATGACTAAAGATGACATAGTCAGTTTTGAAAACAGATGATTGGCTAAAAGTTCTGTGACAAACAACTCTGGTTCTTGAATATGCCAAGGTATGTCCCGAATCTCCTGCAAACACTTTTCATGGAAATCTGAAAAGGATAATTGATGGTACAATATTTTGCATAATGTTGGTAAAATCAGCAATATTTTATGTCTTTTTTAGAATTATTATAGGTTATCATTGATCATCTCAAGGCATGATTGATTTTCTCGCTTGAGCCAGTACGACGAAAGCAGGAAAAGCAGTCCAGTTGAGATGACCAATGATAATCTATTTAACGCTATCTTATGTTGTCAATTTCATGTCAATTTCATAAGCAACGCCACATGCTTCCTTAGTTTCTAGCTATAATTTTCCATCTCAAGCAAGTATCATGGTATGAAAAATTATCATAAAAATGATCAAAGGAAAAATGCACAAAATAGCAATAATCTAACTTACATAAATTTTTGGAGAACTTCAAGAAGTATAACGGGAGATAATTCAGACCAAAATAATAAAATTTAAATCTGAAACATAAAACATATAATTTACACAATTATATGATATATATAGTTTAACATGTTGAAGGCTGTACGGTGCCATATAGTTGTTAATGTCTTTGTCATTTTGGTCTCTTGTGGACAATTGTCTCACTGGCAATTATACCACATCGTCTTTTTTATATTAAGTAAACCAATTTTCTTTTTCAAGTAGTTTCAAAAACTGTTAATCTGCTTTATTTTTTGCCAAAAACATTAGAAGTAGAACATGAATGAAATAGGAATATATTGACTTGACCACAAAACTTAACCTTGTTTACTGATTAATGAAATGAGGTTAAGATCAAACAATAAAAGCTTCGCTGAGTGCAGGCTTATATACTACCGCAGAGGTTGAACCCTGAACAGTTGGGCCAAATTTGGACACAATATTCAAGCTTGATACTATCTTAATTTGGATTGTTATAAAATTTTTGACATAATATAGGTTTCTGACACAAAACTTATATCAAGATCTTACAAATTTATTGCACAATACTGTGCAATTAAAGATTTCTTTTTGAAACTTTATAGAAATTTTGAAAAATATATTGAACCCCTTAACATGCATAAAAAAATTGGAACCCTCAAACTTTCTGAATCTCCACTTGGAGCAATTACCCCCACACTTGATCCCTGCCTTTCTTTTATAGAATCAAACCTTGTAGTAAAATTTCAGAGAGATCCATACACTTAAATACAAATTATTATCTGGAAGCTAGATATATATATTTATGGTCCTACCCTACGCCTATATCACCCTGCTCTGTCGCTCAGTAATTCTTGTATCAAGACTTCAAAACGAGACCAGGCATATTATCATCAACGTCGCAATGTGAGAGGAGAAGTTATCAACGACTTTACAATGCGAGAGGAGACTTTATCAAGCTTGCTTTTGTCAAGCGTAAAACTGTCTAAGGGAGAGGGAAAAATACCATTAATAGAACGATAAACAGATAATCGGGTTTTCTACATGAATAGGCCAATAACCCCTTAAATTAATCCCAGCCTTTTTTTGTGATATGGAACCTTGTGGTGCAATGTCAGATAGATCCATACTCTCACATATAAGTTATTGTCCAGAAACTACAAAAAGGCTTTTTTGGCCCTTAATTCCTAAACTGTTGGTGTAACGGTTTATTTCTTCCTCTGTGATATTTTATCCTGAGGATAATTTGTCACAGTAATATTTTTCCAGGCATGGTATTTCACTGGTAGATTTTATCCAGAGGAGTGAAAATCTATCTGTGTTATGAGGATAGTTTGTACTGGTATATATTTACCGTACAATATTTCACAGAACCTTGTGAAATATAGTCCCATTAACTAGTAAGTAAGTTACTCACATTCTATATATACCCGACTATAATTATGAAATGTTTCACAAAGGTAGAACAAATTTGCATAATTTATCAAAGGGAGGTAATTATGAGCAATTTATATTTTAAAGATATTGATATAATAATATTCCTGAATCTATTTCATAGTGAAATTTTTACTTGAATCTTATTTTTTATATATTCATTTATATAAAAAGATGACTTACAACATGATTTTTTAATAAGACAGATAAAATTTAACTGGTAAATACTATCCAGCTGCTAAAATTGCTTTTGTTTAAATATATTGTTATGCTATAATTTATCTGATTTCCATACACAACTACATCTTTGTCCCTACACAAAACTATTTATATAGTTAAAATTATTATCATAATCCAATTCTTCAACTACTGTTAGCAGAAGTAATGCAACTATATTTCTACCTTTACTTTTTAATTTATAATTGTACTGAGATCTGAAAACAACTCACTTTTACAGGTATTTCACTTCCCTTATTTAATCATGATATTATTTCACAATAACGATCTTTGAAATTATTTCTGGTTTCTTTCTTATGTTTAATCATAGATGTAATACCCATCTATGGTTTAATCATAATTTTCTTTAAAAGAATGATATTTACTTGCATATTTCAGGATTTTTTTTCAATAATAATTTGTGAAATGAATCCCATTATAAAACATTTTTTTACAATGCAGGTTTAATTCAAATACACTATTATTATTTCATAGTATTCGTAAAGGATAAGTTTTTACTAAGAACTATTCAATAAGTTAACTACCCAGATAGAATTTCACGGCAAAGGAACAAATATCCCAGGGAAATATTCTCCTCCGGATAAAAAAATAACAACAACTACTGTGTCTTTTTTCCTCCGGATCAAATTTCACCCGGATATAAATTTGCTTTACATTGGCACCATAACCCCTAAAATGAATCCAAACCTTCTACTTGTAGTATATGTGGTATTAGGCATTGTTGGACAATTTCAAAGCAATTGAAATACTTCTACACAAGTTAAATTATCCTGAAAGTAGAAAAATGCTTGTTTTGGGCCCCTAATTCCTAAACGGTTGGGACCATCATCCCCAAAACCAATTCTAATCTCCCTTTTGTGATATTAAACCTTAAATTCTTATGAAATGTCAAAGAAATTCATTCACAATTTTTCTTCAAACAACGCAGACAAAGAAGACAAAGCAGCAGACGACAACGACATCATACCATTATCTATCCCAAAATTTGTTTTGCTGTCATATAAAAACTATCTTAGCTGCATGAGGACTTGCAAGATTTACATGTACCTATTTTTCTAAGAAATCCTGCCTTTAAATCACTGATTGAATCCTCCAAATTGTCCTCATTTGAAGATTCTGTATCAGAACTACTAATATTCCCATCAATACTTTGTTGCAGTCGTTCAAATCCATTTTTAAATATAGAATGGAATCCTTCTGCTGCTGGGACTGATATATATGTGTGTATGCCTTTGTTTTTTACTTGCCCATCAACTGGTTCTATTTCAATGGAAGACTGGGTAAACGAGTGTCCCAAGCGATATCCAACCAAATGGTAGGGTACAAATGTGACATCTTCAAAACCATCAATAGCCTGTCTTATCAGTTCAGATACATTTTGAGGTCTACCAACTTTCTTATACGGAACTTTTCTGGTATATTTGCTGTAAAATACTGTATGTTGACACTGAAAAAGCAAAAAGAAAATTTACAAAATTTACAATAAATCATAAACCACTTTTTCACTGAGAGAAGATAATTATTCAACATTTAAATGCTGGTTATCCATATAAACACACAGAATGAAAAAAGATTCATATTGTGGATTGAAGTCTGCAATGTGACGAATGTAGATCTAGAGATACAATATAATGGTGGATCCAGAGGGGCCACCCCCTTGAACGCCCCCTTTTTTTAGATGATCGATGCATTTGAATGGGGACATAAGTTGGAAACACCCCCTTTATTCTGTGTTGGGACCCCCCTTTTTAAAATGGCTGAAGAGTATTCAATCTCATAAAATCCGATGTTCTGATATGCTACCCTCCAAATCCGATGTTCTGAATGTCCTAAAAAAGTTTGTCTACTCATTTTGTTTTATGATAAAGAGATTAGCACATTTCATCTTAAAGCTTTCTATATACATGTCTTAAATCCTTTATATCATTTGGCAAATTATTCCAAATGATTAGACCAGAATATTGAAAAGGCTTTTTGAAGTATTCAGACTTTGGCCTTGGTACATGAAGATGTCCAGATGTTGTTGACCTAAGAGAATAACTATATAGATCACTGCACGCAGTAAACTTACTTGTAAGATAATCTGGCGCTAGTCCATTCATACATTTAAACATTAAAATGGCTTGAAAATATTTTATCCGAGTAAAAATGGTCATCCAATTAAGTTCTTTAAACATTGATATTGATGGATAATCAATAGGCTTATTCAAAATTAATCTTGCTGCGCGCTTTTGTAGTTTATGAATCCGCTCAATGTTTCAATTTGCGGTAAAACCCCATATGGTGCAACAATAATCTATTATTGGTAATATATAACTATTATAAAAAAGGATAAGACCTTTGCGAGGTAAATATCGTTTTAATCTTTTTATCAGGTATAATCTGCTTGAAAATATTTCACATACTTTATCTATACGAATTGACCATGATAGATTTTTATCAATATGGATACCATGAAGTTTTTCCACTTCTACATTGTCAAATGCAGTTTGATTTTGCAATAATACACACAAGACATCGTTACAATTCTCAAGTTTTCTCTCAGATCACATAAGCATACATTTGGACTTCAAATGGGAAAACAAACGGTCTAATCTATATTTAAAAACGAGAAACGAAAAACACATATAAATTACATTAACAAACGACAACTACCGTACATCAGAATCCTGACTTAGGACAGGTGCAAACATTTGCAGCAGAATTAAACTTTTAGCATGTTTAGAAAGTGTGATAATATTGATACAGATTTATAAATAACGAAGTCTTTTAAAACTTGAGCATGTTGAGTGAATCGATAGAAACAAGCAGATTTTTTTTTAAAAGTGATATATATAATATAATACATGTAATACATTATATCATTAATGTCCCCACAGTCAATTTTGAATTCTAACATGACGTCCTTCAAACGCTTTGAGTACACACCCGTGGTAAAATATGAATATATTGCATTGGCTGTTCCGATCGTACTCCCACGTCATATGGTTTTTTTTATGAATAAAGTACCCGACGTCATAGAATGATGACGTTATGATTTAAGATCATTTAAGCACTTTACGGGAAAATACACGCTTTTGATACCAAAAATCATCACAACAAGTAAACGTAAACAAACGATGCTAAAATGTGGTATAAGCCCATTTTTTATATACATAGACGACATATGATCACATATAAGTGAGTTATCATTAGAATTCATCCAAATCTATCTAAATATGTTTTGTGAATAGTTTTAGCATGTCACTTATCGTTTGCTCCGTTCTTTTACGCCAATCTAAAAGTGCGTTAATTTATGGGAACGGCAAATAATGGCCTCCACCTAGAGCGCTTCGATCCAAAAAAAATGCTGTATTTGTCCTATAAGAATCGAAATAATTCATGGGGGGTTGAATATATCTAGATTTTACCACGGGTTGTCCCTTTATGCCGATATTTTACCCCTCGCTATCGCTCAGGGTAAAATATTTGTCATAAAGGGCCAACCCGTGGTAAAATAACGATATATTCAAGCCCCCATGAATTATTTCTTAAGTATCTGTATTTTACAAAGTCAAGGTAGGATTTTCGTTGGGAATCACAGATGGTGCCTCAGGGATGCAAAATGTTATTCCCAAATGTATACACAAAATTGAGCATGGGAGCTCATAGGTCTATGGTTCAACATAGGAGGAGTTAACCAGTAACACTATATGCACAGGTCTCTTATGCAAGATTACAATGTACTCCAAAAATGACCAAGTTAAACTATCTTTAAAAAAAACAAATGTCGATAAAAATCAAAACCCTGATAACATGCACGATCTTCAATGATTGTGCAAACAACCAGCAGCACCTATCCAAAGTCAGGAGCTAGTTGTTGTCTTTTCAGCTAAGTGTTAATATTACATGTCTGTTTTTTGTGAATCATTTTTATGCTTGTCCAAATAATTATCACATCTTGAAAGGCTATCATATTTTTTTTCTTGGACGTCTTACATCGACGTGGAAGGAGTTAAATCAAAAATCTCAAATCACCTTCGAAGACGTCATAATTATTTTGACTATTTTTTGGCTAGTTTTCTCCTTCATGTCCTTTGGATTGTAGGACTTCACTATGTCACAAATAGATCGCTGCAACACATATTTGGTGGAGGTCATATCACTGCTTATAGGGTGGATCTAATTGGGGGACAAGCGTGTTGCGGGATTGCCGATTTTTGGTAAGCGTGACACGGGAAAGTCAAATTATTGTGTCATGAAAACGGGAAATGAGGTCTAGCGGGACCCGGGGAATGACAAAAAAATGAGAATTGCTTACGTACATAGTGTAAGTGGGATACGGGAATCTGACAAAAGAATAAGCAGGATACGGGAATCAGACAAAAGAGTAAGCGGGATCCAGGATTGGAACCCCCCAATGAGACCCTCTAAAGGAAAGATCACAAAATCTAAATACAACTGTATGGTTCCTCTACAAACTGAAAGGGGATTAAAGATAGAGGTAAGGTTAGGATATATATATTTGACATTTCTGAGTCTTTAAAAACTGACTGTGCAGTTTGGACTTTTTTTTTTATTGTTGAAGGGTGTCTGGATATGTTTGTTTTTAAGGAGTGGGGCGAGTTGGTGAATAAATGGGCCGATTTTCCATTGGGGCGAGTTGTCATATATATGTATGGCATTTGTACTACTTTATTACTGCTGTACGCTAGGTTTACACATTGTTCATCCGCTTAGCATAAAAATGGGTAATAACGAGTCTATAATCAAGTGCATGTTTAGATTTGATTTAAATTGAGGTTCTTATAGTGAATTGCCTTTTTAACAACAGTCTTTAGGAGATGATGTCCTTTTCCTTCCATTTTGTAGCGACATTTAGGCGCTAAGACATAGCGTGTCTTTATTTCGCCCTAAAACACGATCGGGCAATCCTGATCAGGTTTTTTTCTATTTCGAAAGGATTTCTGTAGAAGTTTCAATTTAAAAAAAAGAATAAATGAATAATCGAATGGTTTCATTTTTGTTTTAAATCGCAAACGGTAAACCGCTATTTAATTGGACAATTACAGACACCTTTACTTGTATCTCGTCTACTGTGGACCGAGAAAGTCTAGGGCCGAACTTCGATTCTAAATAGGTGGAGCTACTGTCAAGACCGGATACACTTCGATTGAGACTTTTTTCCATACATTATCAACTGAATTATGATGTCACTATTGAAGGAATCCCGACGATTATTCTTGATAATCAATCTGAATGTAAGCAAAATCAATACAATTCGCAAGCTCAGTTTTTCAGCAAGTAGTCGCTTCATTGAGGAAGCTTTAGAACAATGTAAAAACAATAACATTGACTTGGTACCATATCGCATCAGAGGATATGTCCTTGGAAACAGATTTTCAAATGCTATTGTAGACATGGTACAATATTTGGAAGACAGGGACGGTTGTGTTAGGGACCCTTCTTCGGTAACAGAAGAGGAGAAAGAAAACGAATCTGTATTTACAAGTTCTTTACAATTTAGTTCTTTATATAAAAAAGGATTTGACAGTATTCAACGAAAAAACAAAAGTAACAGAGATCCGCAATTTATTAGTGATGACATAATGCAGTTTCCAATACAGTCTTTTATCTGTGGATTTCTAATTGATAAAGGTGAAATTTTGTATGTTTTTCTCCGCGTGGAGTGTACCAACATGCCAAATAGTCCGAGATTACTCTGACATCCGACAGCTGTTTTGCTAGACAAGCTGGGGCCGTGGGACGTCAGAGAAATCTCGAACTAGTACCAAAATGAAGATGCTTTAAAAAAAAGTCTGTCCCTGTGTCTGCTTCTCTCCAAATCTGATTCCTATTGTTCAAAAATCCAATCTTCAAATTCATGATAGCCTTTCACTTTCACACCTCACTGCATGCGCCCTTGCCCTAATATAAAATTTGTTTTGTTTCCCAAATCCCGACCGACCCTGCAAAAGTGGTGCTATTGTAACGGTTTATTTCTTTCTCTGTCATTTCTGTGATGTTTTATCCAGACATGCCAGAGGGTAATTTGTCCTGGTAATTTTTTTCCAGGCATGGTATTTCACAGGTCGATTTTATTCAGAGGAGTGAAAATCTACATTTATCTGTGTTATGCGGATAGTACAAAATGTATGTACCGGTATATATTTGCCCCACTATATTTCACAGATGCTTGTGAAATAGAGTCCCATTAACTACACTACATGTATGTAAGTTACTTACAATAAATATATACCTGACTATAATTATGTTTCACAAAGGTAGATCAAATTTGCATAATTTATCAAAGGGAGGTAATTATGAGCAATTTATATTTTAAAGATATTAATATAATATGTTTCTCAATCTATTTTATAGTGAAATTTTTCCTTGAATCTTAGGTTTTATACATTCATTTATATAAAAAGATGACTTTAAATTTGATTTAATAAGACAGATAACATTTCACATGTAAAAACTATCCAGCTGTTAAACATGCCTTTTTCTCCAATATATTGTTACGCTATGATTTATCTGACTTTCATATAATCAACAACTACAATGTACATCTCTGTCCCCAGACAAAACTATTTATATAGTTAAAATTATCATCATAATCAAATTCTTCTATTACTGTCTTGTGTCATCAGCTTGATCAGTAGACAGTGAAATTTTCTTTATTCCTTTCTACCAAAAAAAAAATCACAAAATACATTTGTAATAAAATAAAGGAAAGCTGTTACGGTTTTAAAATGTGATAGTACAATGTATTAACACTTGAACCATCATGACCATATCACTAACAAAATAATACCACTTAGTGACTACTAACATAATACCATGTATACATTGAGTCATAGTTTTAAAACAATAAATATATTTGAATAAAAAGAAATGGATTTATTCATATAAAAGCAATTCACTACACATGCTATACTTACACATGTCAGAGTAACAAAGATATTGAATACAAAACTTCATTAATATATATAGGGGCTCTCATTTGGGGGTTCCGATCCAGGATCCCGCATACTGTTTTGTCAGATTCCCGTATCCCACTTACACTATGTACGTAAGCGATTCTCATTTTTTTGCCATTTCCTGGGTCCCGCAAGACCTCATTTCCCGTTTTCCTGGCACAATAATTTGACTTTCATGTTTCATGCTTACGAAAAATCAGCAATCCTGCGTCACGCTTAGACCCCAATGAGACCCACTATATAATTAGTATTAGAGATCCTTAAAAGCAATTCTGGAACAAAAAAGAGCTCTAGAATATTATAGTAAATCATTGTGAAGGCCACACGACCTGGCTTATATTTATCTGATTTGTGCATGATAAAAAGATCGGTTTCAAAACCTGATGTTACACTTATAAGAGTCTGGATGCTGGGGGTTGACAGAATAATAGGTCTAAAAGAGAAGAGTAGATTACATGTATGATGTAGAAGTAAAACAAATTAATATCACATGACTATGAGAAAAAGGCAAACTTTATAAAAAAAAGAAAGAAAAATGACTTAAAAAAAATTTGACATGTTTATTAGGCATTTTAGGAGTATACTCAATTCTCCCATCTTACAAGATGTGCAAGTCATGCATGCACATAATGTAGTGACACTCTGACAAAATCTTACAGGGGTTAACTAATTTTCTTGCAACCCACTGGTCAATTCAGTTTTAATTTTGTCATTGTCTGTAAAGAGTTAATTTACATCAGGTTTTCATGCAAACATCAGATAAATATAAATGGCCTTCATTAAAAGTGATAAAACAGAGCAAGAAAGATCTCAGTACAAACTGTACCTACAATGTAACACATATATAGCTGTTTACAAATAACAAATGTACAAAGCTGAAAAATCAATTGAATTTCAAAATTGCACATTATTTAATTATACATACATAAAATGAATGGAAATGGGGAATGTATCAAAGAGACAACAACCCGACCAAATAAAAAAAACAAAAGCAGTAGGTCACCAACAGGTCTTCAATGTAGCGAGGAATTCCCGCGTCCGGAGTCGTCCTTCAGCTGGCCCCTAAACAAATATATACTAGTTCAGTGATAATGAACACCATACTAATTTCCAAATTGTACTCAAAAACTAAAATTAAAATAATACAAGACTAACAAAGACCAGAGGCTCCTGACTTGGGACAGTCGCAATAATGCGGCGGGGTTAAAATGCGGCAGGATTAAGAATGATCTCATTACAAACTGTACCTACAATGTAACACATGTTTACAAATTACAAATTTACAAAGCTGAAAAATCAATTGAATTTCAAAATTGCACATTATTTAATTATGCATACATTTGTACATATAAATTTAGATAAAATTGAGAATGGAAATGGGAATACATGGGAAAAAAAGTAAAATCACAAAAATACTGAACTTAGAGGAAAATCAATTCAGAAAGTCCATAATAACATGGCAAAATCAAATAACAAAACGCATCAAAAACAAATGGACCAGAAATGTCATATTCCTGACTTGGTACAGGCATTTTCAAATGTAGAAAATGGTGGACTAAACCTGGTTCTATAGCGCTAATCCTCTCACTTTATAATGACAGTCTCATCAAATTCCGTTTATTTACATTGATGCGATAAACAAACAGACACAATAAACAAAATAGTCAAAACATGGGTACATGGGAATATGTCAAAGAATATATAAATCAAATATCTATATAAATATTTTTTTTTTACAGAATACCACGAACAATGTCTTCGCTCTGTCCTTGAGACCAGTGATGAGAGAAAAATTACAGTTCTTTTGGCAAACCATCTACTGTCCAGACTGATAACTACCTCTCCAGGACATACATATTGTATTACAGACGATCATTGGAAGCAATACGAGTTATGTCCCTGTGATGAGCAGTGTGGTGACAAGATTTGGTATGGTAACTCAGGAATAGGTATGGATCATGTTATAGGACCGTCAGCCCCCAGGAACTACTTAAATAAGTGATTTGTTAAAAAATAATTTTTCATAACCAGAAATAAAGCATATCAATAGGTTATCATATAAAAAACTATTTGAAAATGATTAATCTTATCGAGGATTAACATATAAATATAAACACCTAATGTGCTTCTAATGTACTCCTTTTTAGCTCACCGGGTCTGAATGTCCAAGTGAGCTTTTCTCATCACTTTGCGTCTGATGTCCATCGTTGTCATCAGTCCTTGTTAACTTAAATCTTCTCTGAAACTACTGGACCAAATTAAACCAAACTTCGTCACAATCATCATTAAGGTATCTAGTTTTAAAAATATGTCGGGTCACCCGGCCAACCAACCAAGATGGCTGCCAATGCTAAAAATAGAACAAAGGGGTAAAATGTAGATTTTGTCTTATATCTCTGAAACCAAAGCATTTCATGCAAATCTGACAGGGGTAAAATTGTATATCAGGTCAAGATCTAGCTTCCCTGAAAAATTTAGATGAATCTGAGAACTTTTTGTTGGGTAGCTACAAACATCTTCTCTGAAGCTATGAAGACGAATTGAATCAAATTTGTTCTCAATCATCAATAGTTACATTGTATCTAGTTTAAAAAATGTGGCTGATGACCCCTCCTGTGAACCAAGATGGCGGACATTGCTAAAATTTTTACATAGGATAAAATGCAGTTTTTGGCTTATATCTCTGAAACCAAAGCATTTAAAGAAAACCTGCTGAGAAAAAATTGTTCATTAGGCCAACATCTATCTGCCCTGAAATTTTCAGACCAATCGGGCAACTTATTGTTGGGCTGTTGCCCCTGAATTGGTAACTTTAAGAAAATTTCGTAGTTTTGGTTGTTATCTTAAATATTGTTATAGATATCTAGAGATAAATTGTAAATAGCAATAATGTACAGGAAAATAAGAGCTACAAATAAGTCAACTTGAACAAAGTGGTCAATTTACCCCTTAAGGAGTTATTGTCCTTTATAGTCATTTTTTTACAATTTTCATAAATTTCTCTCCAAAAGATTAAGGGAAGATTACTGAAAGTTCATAAGAAAATTTTAATCTTACAAATTTACTATACAAATAAATATTACTTACTTCTTAAAGTAATAAACATGACTTGTATAAGCATCACCCCTGACTGTCAGTGTTTCTTTCATTTGCATTAAAACACTGAAAATAATATTGTATTTGAAGGTCTGTCATGTCTGTAGGCATCCATTTTTTTTTATTAAAAGTTAAAAGCATGTGCACATGTATAAATCGATATACTGGCTCTATCATAGATAGACGTCTACCAATTTTTGTCATCTACGTTAAGTTTTTGGTTCATTAAATCATAACCAGAGAAAATTTACAACACACTCACAGACATGTATATGTATAATAGAATAAAACTTCTAGATTATAGTCAACAATCTATCTTACAAGGTGGTGTATGGTTACAAGTACAAATGTAGTGATACATGTATGTACACAATAAACAACTCAGAATGAGAATACAGGTTTCTGTACAATTTTTTTTTTCAATTGGAATTTTTAACACAACCAAATCAACATAATGTTTGTACATTTACATTTTATATACATGTTGATTAACAATGAATAATTTAATTTTGGATGTGTCGCATCTTCTGATTGGCTGATGTTATTTTGTTATCAGCCCATAGAAATAATTTAGTCATGTGGCCATGATGTCATTAACGTTTTTTCATGGTTTTCTACGGTTTAACATGTTTAAAATGGAATTTAGAATTAAATCATAAGAAATGACTGTAATATATTTTCTGTCTATTCGAAATAACATAAAAAATGTGGTGCACACTGTTAAATAACACGCTATGCGGGTTATTCAGTGTGCACCAAATTTTTTATATTACTGAATAGACAGAAAAAATATAACAGTCATTCCTTAATTACTGTAAGAGGTATTTTTGAATAGCCATTATCATGTGCATCTCTTAGTCTGCGCTAAGTATTGATATATCAAGAATTTTATCATTGTGTTGTTTACTAAGCGAAAGAAGCACATCATATAAAGAATCAACAATTTAAAAAAAAATCAAATTTAAATCACAAGTTTAAAATTAAAAAATGGCCTCTATTGACAAGGTTTTTACTTGTGGTATCAAATATCTGCTGTATCACACTGTTAGCTCTGTGCCTAATTTATTTTTATATCTGAAACTATGTAATGTATGACATAATGTGTTACATTTTTTGTATTTATATAATATTACAAATGTACATCATTTAGATAAAATTTTTATCTTTTGTAGGCACTGAATTATTATGGTATGGTAAACCAGACATAATGTTATTTCCCCTTGGTGAAAACTGTAGTATTGTAATTCCTAAAGAGAAGAATTTAGAAAATTTATTAGAAAATGAAGATCAGCAAGTGAACACAGATATTAAAAAAGAGTTACCATCATTAAGAGAACATTCAAATGTTAGCCAGTTTGTGGCACAAGCAATTACATTCTCTTTTTATCAGAAACGATTTCAACTTTTGAAGCCTTATTATTATAAACCAAGAGTGACACTTATACCTACGATCGCCATAAGTGATAAGTGCTTCGATGTTTATATGTATGATACAGATAATGATATTCTCTTAAGAAATGAAGGAGATCCTATACCATTGTGGAATAATGTACAAAATTCATCTGAGGCTACATTGAACATGGGTTCAGTTCTCCAACTGTGGATGTTGATTAATCATTTATCGATTCAACCAGACCTTTCTCAATCAGAGCTAGAAAAGTTTTCTGGGACGTGTGGGTTTTCTACAAGTTTAACATACGAACATTTGAACAAGATTGAAACGCAAGTCAACATGAGGAGCCAGTTTATTGATCATAATTAGCCATCTTTGTAACTTTTTTTATATTGATGTATATTTTGAAGTAGGAGGTTTATAAGTGCCAGTATTTGAAAATAAAACAAATTGCAAAATTTTCCAAACCTTAAAGATTTGGTCAAATAAAAAAAATCAAGAATTCAAAATTGATACTTTAAGCTGGAAAAGTATTAGTTTTTAAAGGATCAAAATAAGCTAAAAATATTTTTAGGTCATGGAGCTCCTTTTAAAGATATTTGATTAAAAAAATCATTAAATATGGCGGGAAAAGGCTAAACAGGACTTTACCTTTATTTGCATTGGTATTGTTTAGGTCTCAAATCAAAAGAAAGAAAATCAAGAATCTGCTTAAATTTTGTCAAATGACCTTTTATAATATGAGCTATTAAGTCTAATGTTTAAAAGATAAATAGGTGTTATTGGGCAAAATATTTTACCATGTATCGTATGGAAAAACACTGAGGAGTCCGAACATTTGACACTCATTCTGAAACCTCACCTAAGTACATGTATATCCTTAACATTAGCTGAATTGACATATGAGCAGCGTCAAAAAGAAATTGACCTTATGCCAACGAATATCAATAAATCTGTGGTGAAAAAAAACCTCCATGCAAAGTCTATAATAATACTGTAATAATTGCTTGAAAAATGCGTTGATATAAGGACCCTACAAAAAAGACTAAAAATCATCTTTTATTTCATATTTGAAAGTTTGAAAATCAAACAGTCTAACATGTCTAACACACGTTCAAAATGTACATGAATATGTGTACTTGAATTATTATACAGGGGTTGATCCAGCTATTATAAAAAAGGGGGGTCCCAACCCAGGAAAAAGGGGGTTTCCAACTATATGTCCCCATTCATATGCATTGATCGCCCAAGAAAAATTGGGGGGGGGGGGGGGGGGGTCCATTGGATTTCTTTTGAATGCAGCTTAAATGTTTGATATACAATCTGTACATTTTAGACTAAAATTAAGATCAGAATTATTCGTTTTAATGGCAGACAGAATAAACATGTTCAAATTTAAAGTTTTAGCCTAACATTTTGCATGAATATAATAAAAACTTTGTAATTTTGTATATCAGAATACTTGACTAAATGGGAAAATCTCAAAATGAAAATAGTGTAGGTTTCCTATAACATATATGTAATATATTAAAGCAAAGGTCAAACAAACAAAAATATGTGAAAGACAGTAATCACGACTTTATATCATGTCCGTTCGTCTGTCTGTTCATCCATTGTCTGTCGTACCGTCCCTTCATCTGTCCGTCGGTTAGTCCCACTTCAGGTTACAGTTTATAAGGTCAAGGTAGTTTTTGATGAAGCTGAATTCCCATCAACTTAAAACTTAGTACACATGTTCCTTATGATATGATGTTTCTTATTTTCCATCAAAATTAGACTTTTGACACCATTTTTTTGGTCCACTGAACATAGAAATTAAAAGTGTGAGTTTCAGGTTAAAGTTTTTGGTCAAGGTTACGTTTTTGATGAAGTTAAAGTCCAATCAACTTGAAACTTAGTACACATGTTCCTTATTAGTTGATCTTTTTACTTTCAAGGCCAAATTAGATATTTTACCTAATTTCACTGTCCATTGAACATGGAAAGTGATAATCCGAGTGGGTCATCTCTGTACTTTGGACACATTCTTGTTATTTGATCACTTGACCCCTTTAGCATGTTTAGGTATATGAGTTATTGATATCACATGACATATAATAATGTTATAGTAGTCTCAGATCTACCTTAAACAAGTCTTTTTAACTAATATATTTGATTTTTGTTATGCCCAACCTACGATAGTAGAGGGGCATTATGTTTTCTTGTCTCTGCGTCCGTTCGTCTGTTCGTCCGTCTGTTTGTCCATCCGTCTGTCCCGCTCCAGGTTAAAGTTTTTGGTCAAGGTAGTTTTTGATGAAGTTGAAGTCTTATCAACCTGAAACTTAGTATACATGTGACCTATGATATGATCTTTCTAATTTAAATGCCAAATTAGAGTTTTTACCCCAATTTTACGGTTCACTGAACATAGAAAATAATAGTGCAAATTTCAGGTTAAAGTTTTTGGTCAAGGTAGTTTTTGATAAAGTAGAAGTCCAATCAACTTGAAACTTAGTATACATGTTCCCTTTAATAAGATCATTCTAATTTTAATGCCAAATTAGAGAATTTATTCCAATTTCATGGTCCACTAAACATAGAAAATGATAGTGCGAGTGGGGCATCCGTGTACTGTGGACACATTCTTGTTTAGCCTAGCTCAGGGGCGGATTCAGCCATTTTAAAAAGGGGAGTTTCCCAACTTAGGACAAAGGGGGTGTTGTAACTATATTTTCTCATTCAAATGCATTGATCAGCCAAAAAAGGGGGGTCCAACCCCCAGACCTGCCCCCCCTGGATCCGCCAATGTAGCTCAACATAGTGATAGTGATTTGGCGTTGGCAGCAACCACTGAGTTGTACACTTACTACTATAACATGTAAAAGCTTTATATTTTAGAAGGTGCAAGACCTGGATGCTTCATACAATGTACTTTGTATATCAGTATATTGATGCCTTATGTTATGAAGGGTCAGTCTGTTATTTTCTTTGATCAATTTCTACTTGAAAGACATTTTTTTGTAAGGTTAATTTTGTATCCAATTAGTTATGAGTAAAAGAATAACTATATTAGTATGTGTTTACCTCAAAGGTACTTGTGCCTGTATGATAGTTTCATCTGACCTCGACCACATTATATGGAGGATTGAACAAGATTAAGTTTCGTGGTCAATATAAAAAAGAAGATGTGGTATGATTGCCAATGAGACAACTATCCACAAAAGACCAAAATGACACAAACATTAACAATTATAGGTCACCGTACGGCCTTCAACAATGAGCAAAGCCAATACTTCATATAGTCAGCTATAAAAGGCCCCGATAAGACAATGTAAAACAATTCAAACGAGAAAACTAACGGCCTTTTTATGTAAAAAAAATGAACGAAAACCAAATATGTAACACATAAACAAACGACAACCACTGAATTACAGGCTCCTGACTTGGTCCATATTTCAGATCTATACTATGATCAATGATACAATTGGTCAACTATAATTGGATTTGAGTTGGTTGCAAGGTGTACATGTACTTGTCAGACTGGCAGATGTCATCTGACCTTGAGCTCATTTTCATGGTTCAGTTGTAGAAGTTAACAATTTTGCATTTTGGTCTTAATTGAATATTTTATGAAATAGGTCATCTATTTTTTGGAAAGTTTGCTATAGCTTGCTATTGCTACTTTCCATAGCCGTCGGCCTCAAACTTGTGGTGACAGATTATCGCCATTTATTCTGATCCGAGATAATTTAGTACTAGTACTAGTGTTTGAATTCTGATTCTTGGAAGGTTCTTTTAAAATTTTGAGTAACTTCTCATTTGACTGAAAAGATAAGATTGAATGTTCACCGACGATTCAGATAAATCTAACTTCATTTTGAAAATGAGTATCTCAAACATTACTTCGCGGATCTGCCATACGCTGAAGTGAAAATCACAAGAAATGTACGCCAGATTGCGTCAGTTTCATTCATGAAAATTTCATGAATGAACATTTTCCGCTCTACTTTTACCTGTTTACTATGTACGTACGTAAACGTGGTAAAAGCCTGAGAGCATCGTAAAAATCGGCAATGATGTGACCAAGCCGTCGGATAATTGACAAGTGATAATGGTTTGTTATAACGAAACACAGGTGATAGCATATACAATACTCGATAATTATATGTCTCAGTAATGGACGATTACAGGTAAATACGGTACCGGCTTTCATAAAAAAAATACTTTAAAATGCATTGTTTTTGTGTAAACATCGATCGAAAGGTTTTCATGTCAAAAATCATTTGAAAACTTTTAATTCCGTTATTTAAATACATTCCAATGTTGATATAAGGGCCTTCACTCGTTCAGCATGCTCAGGTGGATCAAACTGACAGCAGAAAAACATTGACCCAACGACAATTCTTCTTCATTCTTCTTCCAATAATTTACATCATACCACCTCTGGTGTATTATCGCAAATTCGTATCATATAGCATCCATATTAAAAGCAACCGAGTCAGCATCTACTTCTTAGAATAACCTAGCTCAGGGTACTATGAAGACAAGTGCTGTAGAAATGATAAAGGTTTTTGAAATTATGATGATGTGTACCCTTTGGCTAAAATGGCTGCATTTTCACCTCAAAATTTATTTAGATTACAGACAAACATGTGCCTAGCATGCCCTATTAAAATAGAAATTCAATTGCTTTGTCATCCAAACACAGAGGCAATGATTACAATAATATATCATTCGAATGGCTTACAACAAAAAATTTATGAATCCAGGGTATATAAACTTTTTATTCCTGTGGTTATACTGCTATTGTTATGCTCCCACCGTATTGAGTTTTATCCTTGTTCTTCTGTAAGTATGTACATTCTTCCCTTACTTATAAGTAACTCCGTATATATCCCAAAATTCGTTTCTGTTCTCTTACTTTAGTTTGTCTTAACCAAATGTTATGAAACTTATACACAATTCTCACTACCACAAACACTGATCAAGTTTGAATTTTGGTGGATTTATTTTTACTGATCTAGGGCTGTGCCTTGTTACAAATGAAACCAGATGCTCTGCAGGGCACAGCTTTATACGACCACAGAAGTTGAAACCTGAACAGTTGGGACAAGTATGGACACAACATTCAAGCTTGATACAGCTCTGAATTTGGATTGCGATCAATCATTGACGTATAACATATTGATTTCTGACACAAAACAAATGTCAAGATCTTACAATTCTATTGCGCAATACTGTATAATTAGAATAAATACACAATGTTTATTAACCCATAATTCAGATCAAGTAAAAAATTTGGTAGTGTCACATTTACAGTTCTTGAGTTTATAACGTTAATGCTAGCGAAGGCATCATTTGAGTCCCATGGACAAGTTCCCTATTTTTTATCAATATTTTAATATAAATTCACTTTCTTTACATTTGTATTGATTTAAGTTACTGTAACTATCTGATTTATAAGTAAGGATGCAGTATTTTTTGTAAAGAACCAATGCTATCCAAAAGATTTCAAAGAATGAAAATGTATTAATGACTGGGCCACAATAAAGGTCATCAATAATGAGAAATGTTTGTACCATATACATGTAGAAAGGCTTTAAAAGGCCCCGATATGAAACATGTGGAACAATTAAAAAAAAACTACGTGTTAAGTTACTAAAAACAAATATGAAGGACCTATTAAACCAATAGAAAAATACTAATTCACAGGCCCTTGAAGTTGACATGGCATAGGTACTTAAAGAAATTAACAGAGCTTTCTGCATGTATCATGTGTATATTTCATTATTTTAGATCTTCAGTTTTAACATTTTTGCAATCATGAGAAAATATCAAAACTTTTCATGATAAACATAAATCAAAGTACTGAAGTACTGAACATCAGAGGACCTCAAGTTATGTTAAATTATTGATAAATGACAGGTGTTTATATTGTACCTGCCGGACAGATATGTTCATCTTACAATATAGTACAAATAATATAATTTGCTATATATTTATATATCATATATCTGAGATACTGACTTGAACTAGGAAACTTAACTTTGTGAATTATCAATGATTATGTGGTTAAATGAGAACTGTTAGATTGGCAGTATGACCATATAGTTGCACACATACAAAAATAGTTAGCATATAACTTATAATAGAGAATCAATTTAGCAAACAATTTTTTGAGTAGCTATATAGTCACTCACTGAACTATGATAAAGAGGTTCAAGACAATCATATTAAAACAGATAAATTGTAATATTGGAGCTAAAGATACCAGATGAACAGCAAACTCATAAATCGAAAAGAAACTTACAATTCCATGACTAAAACTAAAAAAGACATGCAGACAAATAAAAGTACACTAGAAACAACATAGAAAACTTAAGACCGAGCAACATGAACCCCACCGGAACTTGGGGTGATCTCAGGTGCTCTGGATGGGTAAGAAGATCCTGCTCTACAAATGACATTTATTAACAATGTTTGTTCATGTAGTATCCAGGTCTTCTACTTTCTGAAACATTTAGCTTTTGGATCAATCGCTAATCAAGTGGATGTTAACACAGCAATATTACTATCACTTATTCTAGATTTTTTTTGCAGTCAACAAAAACTTTTTAAATGTTCAAAAATAGCTTCACTGAGTTATATTTTATAGTTTTATTTTTAACACAGTCAATCATTAATCCATTATATTTATAAAAAAAAAAAAAAAAAAAAAAAAAAGGCAGCTATACATGTACATTGTAGGTTCTGTTTTCTAATTATTAAATGGTTCATTGTAAATATTACAATGTATTATATGTAGATAGCCTTTCGCTAATGATGGTATTTTTGTTAATTGAATTTCACAACATCTGGATAGTTTTTCAACTGTTAGTCTTTTTTTACTTCTAGATTTAAAACTTTGGATACCACTGGTTTAAGCAATGAGAAAATTTTGCACCATACATATAGAACACAACTACCATATGAATGTGTCTGTCCTTACTTAGTAAGAAGCATGTAAAACAGGGCTTGTAATTTTTTGGTGTATATCTTGATTTTCCGTTTGTACATTGATGTGGCCGTTAGTTTTCTTGTATATATTGTTTAACATTTGTCATTTCATGGCTTTTTCTTACTGATGTATGTATAGTTTTTTTTCTGATTGTAAAAGTGTTGTATTGTAAGCATTATTTCTTTTTCATCATTTTGTAAAACTAAGCTAAACTGCCCGCTTTGCACCAGCCAATATAAATGAATGCCTAGGGTGGGAATCGAACCCACATACACCAACTCTGTTGCCCCTATATTTTTAAATGAACAAAAAATTGTCAAGAACAAATTTTAAAAAAAATGTATAAATGTGTTAAAATTTAATTATCAAATTATACATGAAAATATAGATTGATTTTCGGTGATTCAGATGTGATTGTAGTCCCATAGGCTCAACTGTACAGCTACATGAATATACAGCGCAAGAGGGTTTAAAGTTGCTGAGGCAGATTTTTTTGGGGAGGAGGGAGCTGAAGGCACGCCCTTTTCAAGGAACTTCATGTATGGTAAATGCGTAGTCCTTTTTTTATATAGTTTTACCCAAAATGTTGACTTGCTAGACCCCTCCCCCTTTAAAACTCCTGGATTCTCATCCAATTTGATAGAAATCTAAACTGTTAACAAGGTTGCTTAAGTAATAACAATTATGTTTGGGAATTACAAATAGATAGGTTCCTTTAAATGTTGCTGAACATTTTGTTTAAATTATCTAGAATATATACATGTACATGTGGTTTTAATCGTGGACATTTTAAATCCCTGTTAACTTATGCGTGACTTGGGCTTCTGATACAAATTTTAAAAAACATGGAATTATTCATGCAAACTCACAGAAAGATTCTGGAGATTTAAATTTCCACAGAATAATAAATAAACAAAAAACATTAAACATTTTAAACATTTAACATTTAACATTTTGATAAAATAAAATAATACACTAACCCTTTGCAATGTTGCAGTTCAACTTTTAATCTGGGGTTCTGGAAAACCTTTAAAATATCTCTTGCAGTCATATGCACTGCATAGCGCTCATAGGTTTGTCTCAATAAAGATTTGCTAAGTTTGCTCATGCAGAATCCCTATATCGCTCTCATTAGTATAAATAGCCTCATGTGTGCTCAAATAACCATTTAGATTAGTCTCAATATTAATATATCTAACTCAATTGAGTAGATCTAGCTCAAATTTTACTCATACATGTAAGTGATCATATTTGCTCAATTTAAGATCTGCATGGGTGCTCGTAGTGAACGTTAACTGATTGTATTTGCTCACAGTGGCGGATCCAGAACTTTTCCTAAGGGGGGGCCCGCTGACTGACCTAAGAGGGGGCCCGCTCCAGTCATGCTTCAATGATTCCCTATATAATCAACCAATTTTTTCCCACGAAAGGGGGGGCCCGGGCCCGCCAGGATCCGCCTATGGCTCAATTCAAGTACTCATGCATGTATGCGTGAACAAATGTCTAATTCAAATTACTAAAATTTTACATGGATATGATTACACAATTTTTAAAAATAATGCTGATTAGCACATGTCATAGAATTATCATATAATTTTGCAATACATGTCATGTACAGTATGGTCCAGGCGCGGATCCAGAGGGGGGTTCCGGGGGTTGGAACCCCCCCTTTTTTGGGACGATCAATGCATTTGAATGGGGACATGTAGTTGCCACCCCCCCCCCCCCCCCCCCCCTTTGTCCTGGGTTAGGAACCCCCCTTTTTAAAATTGCTGGATCCGCCCCTGTGGTCAAAATTATACAATACTACAGGGAAGACTTAAAAAAAAACAGGACAGTTAGACTACTCTATATTTATATCTCCAAAACTGTAAGGATTCTCCCAATATATCTATAGGCTTGTAAATGGTACGGACAACGCCACAAATTCTGGTCATTCTGACATTTCAGTGTAAAATAAGACTCTTGATTTTACGAGCAAGAGTTATTATACACACTTATAAAAAGAGTCCAACTCTATTGGAAGAATATAAGAAGTCGAAGATACTTTGAATATTACATAAAATACAATAATTTCAACCAATAATTATATATTAGAATTACTTACAAATTCATTAACAAAATCCGCGTTTTTTTCCAGTCAAGGGACATAATTAATCAAATATACTAATGCAACAAACTTAGTCGGAGAACGAGCGAAAATCCGAAACAGCTAGTATCTTAAAAAACAGAAAATAGTTCCGTGTGTGTGTCCAAGAGATAAATCTACTTGTTATTTACGAAGAAAAGAAATTTAACTCCAAAAATTGTTGAGATCTTTATAAACACAAATTGTTCTTATAAAAAATACACAAATAGTAACCTTATCTTTAAAGGCCTTGCAGGTTCTTGTTACTCCTACCCAATCTGCTGGTATTTTCAAAATGGCTGCGGGGACGCGACCTGATGAATTATTTTATATTATGACAGATTAAATTTTCCTAGTTTTGCTACGTTAATATTATAGACAAATATACTACAAACGGTTTAAAAAGGTTACTCCAAATCAAATAATTGGAATATAATTACCTTTCTGTGTATAAATGTATGAATTGATTTACTCTCGATTTTCTACACGCTCGCTCTTGCCCTCTTGCGCACTCGTGGTATTCATCCGCAACAACAATTTTTCGACACGTCATTGATATTGAAGATAGTTTGATTAATATACAAATATTTCAAACGACAAAACATTTTCATATTATAAAAAAAACTGAGTATCCATTGAAAACATGAATTTAAAAGAAGCGATACGGAATTTTATTCTGCACTTTATAGGTCCGCGGGTTTATAATGTCGGTTATCATTCCAAAACTAATTATATATGCACCTCTTTGATCTTTGAAAAGTAGGCGATGGCAATACACCCGAGGCCCCTCAGGGGCCTCTGATGTAAAAAGTGATTTTTGATAATTACTGACGAGTTAATGGTTTAGTTTAAAACATCAAACTGTGATTTTTTTTTATAGTGTATGGAAATATTTTATGATGTATGTAACATGTCAGTCTGGCAGGTATTATTTGACCTTGACATCATTTTCTATGTTCATTACTGATAGTAAAGTTTTAGGTTTTGATCTGTTTTTCCTAAACTATTAGCAATATGTCAACTATATTTGGCATATGGAATGACTGTAATGTCTGTCTGTCAGGAACCATCTGACCCTGCTATCATTCTTACTGTTCATTTGTCAATTTAAAGTTGTCATAATAAGTTGTTTTTTAAATACCATGCACAATACACCTGATATGTCAGAAAAAAAAATGGTTGTAATGAAATTTTTAGAACATGACAGTGTCAGATACTACTATAATAGGTAATGTAGGTCTCAAACCAATAATCTGGTATAAGAAGTAAGCTAACACCAGAAATGATTTTTTTTTAAATATCTTCCTTTATTTGTTATACATGTATGCATACAACTGTTTGTCAGTTATAAGTATGGGGGTGTTGAGGACCCATCACAATATTTTTAATGGTTTTTCCTAGATTTTGGTTAAAAATAGGTCTTCAGTTTAAAAAATACATGTTGATGGTATTTTTTTTTATTATCTTTTTTTAAATTTTAATATTGGCATGGATAGAATTTATTTCGTAACTAGGGGGGTTTATGTTTTTTGTTGATGAAATGAGGATAACGTTTTATTTACTTCTTTATATAGAATTTATTGATATCTGACCACTAAATTGTCACTTTTTGCCTTAGAGAAAAAAAAAATTATACAAAAAAGCATCAAATTTTGTTTGTTCATTTTGGTTGTTAAGCACATATTTTGGTTGCTATGTAATACTTTCTGGGCCAAAAACTGTAACAATTGTCAACACTTGAATGTGACTAGCTGAAATAAATCATATTTAGTCCATGTATATGCATTTAGACTAAAATATTGAATACATTTGTTACAATTTGTTTTTTTAGCCTTGTTGCTATAGGATAAATTTGTTGCTATGGTTACTCAATATTTGGAAAAAACCCACCGAGCTTTTGGAAAGTTTGCTATAGCTTGCTATTGCTACTTTCCTTAGGCGTCGGCCTCAACTTCCGGTGAGACAGACTATCCCAATGTCCTGCTCCAAGATAATGTAGTACTAGTGTTCGACTTCTGATTCTTGGATACTTTGAGTTGCTACTCTTTTGAAAAGATTACAGCTTGAATAAAAATGGAATGAATGTTCAACGACAATTCAGATGAATTTAGTTTCATATTGAAAATAAGTATCACAAACACTACTTTGCGGATCGGCCATTGGCTGAAGAGAAAATCAAAGAAATCTACGCGAGACAGCATTTCATTCATGAATATTTCATGAATGAACATTTTCCCGCACTATTTTTTACTATGTACGATATTTACAACTGTTTATTATTGAATAAGTAAAAGCCCGAGTGCATCGAAAGAGTCCGGTATGCGAGAACAAGTTGATATTTGACAAAATTGTCGGATATTTGACAAGTGATAATGGTTTGATTTATTTTTATTTTAACAATACACAGGTGATAGAATATAAAACAATCGATAATTATATGGCTTATGTCTCACGCCAAGGACGATTAAAGGTAAATACCGGCTTATAGAAATAAATAGAAAAGTGCATTGTTTTTGTCAAACTGACATCGATCTGAAAGTTTTGATGCCAAAAATCATTTGAAAACTTTTAATTCGTTAAGTACTTGTCTAGCTGTTTCACATTCCAATGTGGATATAAGGACCTTCACTCGTTCAGCATGTTCAAGTGGAAAAACAGAAAAAAAACATTGTCTTAATGACAATTAGTATCATAGCATCCGTATAATTTAAAAGCAACTGAGTCATCAACTACTTCTAAGAATATTATAGTTCAATGTATCAAGACCGAGATCAAGCTAAAGACAAGTGCTATAGAAATTATTAAAATGATTTAATAACATTTGTCCATGTACTAGCAAAATGACTTTCTTAGTGTTCAACAATGCAGTGGAGGATCCAGAACTTTTTATCCTCACTTTATTCCTTGGGCAGTATGATTTTTTAAGATTGACCTATAATTAATAATGTCCCCACAGAGGCAATGATTAAATAAATGGCTTAAAACAAAAATCTCAAATGTCATTGCCTCAATGGCAATTACGCAGCAGCAACTAAAATGTGTTTAAGGGTTATAAGCACCTCAGATCAACATTGTATGAATTTAGTGTATATAAACTTTTTTATTCCTGAGTGAGGTCATACTACTATTGTTATGCCCCCACCATATTGAGTTTTATCCTTGTTTTTTTTCTGTAAGTATGTACGTCCCTTACTTGTACGTACGTACATACATCCCAAAATTGATTTCTGTTCTCTTACTTTAGTTTGCCTGAACCAAATTTTATGAAACTTATACGCAACCACAAAACACAAGTCAAGTTTGAATTTTGTTGGCGTCACTTTTACCATTCTAGATGTATGGGGTGAAATTTTCAGTATACCCTATCAAGTATATATACATGTACCTTTATATATAAAACATAAACATAAAAACGGTCTTTAGATTTAGAAGTATAGATATAAAAGAATATGTCCCCAGTACACGCATGCCCCATCTGCACTATCATTTTCTATATCCGTGAAAATGGAGTAAAAACTCTAATTTGGCATTAAAATTAGAAAGATTATATCATAGGGAACAACTATAATAAAATTACGAGGTCCAATTTATCAGCCGTCATGGGGTAAAAACGACAAATCAAAGAATTCAATTTTATATATATCCAATATAGGACAATGGTGTTGATTAAAAATTACAGCACTCTTCCACATAATTAATAATCACCAGTTACCTATTACCTTATCGGTACGTTTCTCATCTGACAGGCGCACCACCAAACAGTGTATTTCGGATTTTGCCATGTACACGGGTCATAGTCACAGGGTTGACACTACTAAATTCAATCATTGTCAAATTGTTCCCTATTGTGGTATTTTAAGCAGTAAGACTTTTTAAGATGACAATACGAGTACTAAAAATCTGGACTTAAAATAAGGCGTATATAGGTACAGTTTTCAATTTGTTACGGGCATGACATAAAACAGTGAATCAAAGAATTCAACTTTATTTATAACTAAATTAATAAATATAGGACAATGCTGTTGATTAAAAAATACTCCATTCCAGGACCATTTGTTTTCAATTAATATTACCAATAATTGATAAGTTCCAGGTCGACCGGACGGGTTCAAACAGACAGATTTTGAAAGCAGAGAACACTGTGCATCTTATTATCGGCATGACTTTATCAGATGGCAATCCCAATACTAAAGTAACGCGTAGGCATAGTTATATACTTTAATTCAGTCACAGACCCGCGATATCACGGGTGTGTTCTAGTGTGTACTAAGTTTCAAATTGATTGGACTTCAACTTCATCAAAAGCTACCTTGACCAAAAACTTTAACCTGAATGGGACAGACGAACGGACGGAAGGACGGACGGACGAAGGGACGCACAGACCAGAAAACATAATGCCCTTAAATGGGGCATAAAAAGTGATTTTTGGAAATTGCTGGCGAGACAATGGTTAGTTTAAAAAATCAAAACAGTGATTTAAATACATATTTAAAATAATACACGTCAATAATCTATTTGAAATAATACACATATACAGTTGCAAACTTTCCAGAGGTGCTATCCAGCACTTTGATTATAGTTCATTGGTTAATGTTCAGATTTCCTGGTTAAGTTTGTTAAGAAACTGGAAGCAATAGGTCAACTTTTGTGTATATGAAATGATTGTAAGGTATTTTAGTGTTTCAGGATTAGTTAATCTGACTTTGACCTCATTTTTATGCCCACGCCGTAGCAGAGGGGGCATGAAGTTATACACTTGTCTGTACTTACGTCTTTACATCTGTACGTCACAAAGTTGATATTGTTATCTAACTTTAGTTTGTCTCAACCGAATGGTTTGAAACTTATTCACAATGCTTATAACCACAACAAACAGATCAATAGATATAGGAAGATGTGGTGTGAGTGCCAAGTTTAAATCGTGGGCGTCACTCTAAGAGATCAATATATATAGGAAGAGTGGTGTGAGTCCCAATGAGACAACTCTTCATCCAAATAACAATTTAAAAAAGTAAACCATTATAGGACAATGCACGGCCTTCAACACAGAGCCTTGACTCACAACGGGAAAACCAACGGTCTAATCTATATAAAAATACGAGAGACGAGAAACACGTTTTAATTACATAAACAAACGACAACTACTGTGCATCAGATTCCTGACTGAAGACAGGTGCAAACATTTGAAGCGGGATTAAATGTTTTAATGGTACCAAACCTTCTCGATCCCTTTTTCTGAAACAATAGCATAACATCACAACAAAGAAAAACATACAATAAAATATCAATTGGCAGGTTTAACTCCACCTTAAACCAAAAATTAATACAGTTTGAATTATGGGGGTGTCACTTTAACCATTCAAGAGTTATGCTCCTTTACTATTGAAAGAATTGCTATATTTTGTTTTGTTTTTATATGACCACAAACAGATTGTGCGGTCGTATATTGGTATCACAGTGTCATCGCCGTTGACAGCGTCGTCCCAAAACACTTAGGTTCCGGACAATATCTTTAGTTTCAGTGAAAGGATCTCTTTTAAAATCTTACACACAAGGTTTGAAACTACAACAGGAAGGTGTGGATTGATTTTTTGGGGTTATTGTCCTAACAGTTTAGGAACAAGATGCACAAAAGGGTACAAAAAAAATAAATTTTTCTAGTTTCTAGGCAATAACTTGTGTGTTAGTGTATGGATCTTTCTTAAATTTTACCACAAAGTTCTATACTAAAAAAGAAAAGGTTGGCATTGAGATTTGGGGCCCATACTGATTCAGAATTAGGGGCCAAAACAATACTTTTCGAATACTATGTATAAATTGCTTATTTCTTGACCAAGCAATGGGGTTTTATTCTTGAATTCTAAGAGTTCTTTAATTTGCTGAATCTCACCATGTATTAAGTTTTTTGAATTTGGGCCCAGTTTTTAAATTGGTCCACATGAGGTTCAAGGGGTCTAAAATTTAAATTTGTTTGATTTCATTAAAAATTGAATTATTGGGGTTCGCTGATATGCTCTATATAACCATGTATTTAGATTTTTGATTTTGGTCCCATTTTCAAAATGGCCTACTAGTATATTAAGGTCCAAAAGGTCTAAAATTAAACTATGTTTGTTTTCTTAAAAAAAATGAATTAGTGGGGTTCTCTGATATGCTGAATATGTATTCAGATTTGTGATTTTGGATATCGTTTTCAAATTGGTCTACATTAAGCATCTTCATTCTTCAATTATGTCTATTTATAACTTTAAATGATGTGCAAGTGGGAGCGTCATCTGTGTCTCATGGCAGGCGCGGATTCAGCCATTTTAAAAGTTCCAACCCCCGGACCCCCCCCCCCCCCCCCCCCTGGATCTGCCAATGCATGGACACAATCCCTATTTGTTGATTTGATTATACTCAGTGATAAATAAGTGTTATGCCCCCGCCGAAGAAGAGGGGCATTAAGTTTCACCCTTGTCTGTCTTTCTGTATGTTTGATTGTCCATCCGTCTTTCTGTTCCAAAGTTGGGTTTCGGTCTTTAACTTTTCTTTGCCTCAACCAAATGATATCAAACTAATATACAATGCTTGTATCCACAAAAAAACCTGATCAAATTTGAATTTTAGTGTCGTCACTCAAACTGTTCTAGAGTTATGCCCCTTAACAGATTGTGATTGGACAAATTGCTATTTTTTTGTTTCCGTTCTCTAACTTCAGTTTATCTCAACCAAATGCTATGAAACTTATACAAAATAAATATTGCAACAAAATACTGATGAAGTATGAAATTTGGTGATGTTGCATTAACCGTTCTATAGTTATGTCATAATGACCCCTTACAAATGGAAAGAAAGGCTGATTTATTCGTTTCCATTTTCTTACTCAAGTTGCCTCAACCAAATACTATGAGACTTGTAAACAATTGTTATAAACACAAAACTCGGACCAAGTACAAATTTGGATAGCTTCACTTTTACCGTTCTATGTCTCTTTATAACTTTATATGGTGTGCAAGCGATCTGTGTCCCATTGGCACATTCCCCATTTATTATATTAATGTATTTCATACATGTTATGCTAGTTATCAAAGATAGGGACCTACCATTTGATTTTTATGGGGGGGGGGGGGGGGGGCTAGGATGAAAAATTTTGTCCTGCATTTTTTTAGCTGTAATCTCTGTTCTGCCTTTTTATTTTTCACTCTGTCGGTCCTGCCTTTTTTTTTTTAGTTTATCCTGACTTTTTTACCTAAATTGGCCTTTTTTTTTTGCAAGTGTCTCATCCTGCCTTTTTTTTTCAAAACTCCTGTCCTGCCTATTTTTTTCAAATGTCATCCTAGCCCCCCCTAAAAATCAAATGGTAGCTACCTTATAATTAAATACGCCATTTCTTACATATACTACCATGTTCAAAAAAAGGTTTCCAAAAATTGTTAGTGTTGTTTTGAAACTTGAACATTCCAAAAAGTTGTGCCAAATACGGCTAAGGTTATCTATTCATGGTATGAACGTCAATGAGACAACTCTCCACAAACTAAACACTAACAGTCAGCTTTCAACAATGAGCAAAATCCCAACTGCATAGTCAGCATATGATCTCATGTATAGATTTTACTTTTGTTATAGTTATATGAACATTTATGGCCCACTAAGGGACATTTTATGCTTTTCAGTTTGTGTGTCCGTTCGTTCGTTCGTCCTACGGTCCCACTTTAAGTTTAAATTTTTGGTCAAGGTAGTAGTTGAAGTCCAAACAATTTGAAACTTAGTACACGTGTTCCCGACGAAATGATCTGTGCAATTTCAATTTCAATTCCCCATTTCCATTCTCAATTTTATTAATAAGAATTGAAAGAAAATGATAGTGCCAGTGTGGCATCAATATGTTCTATAGACACATTCTTGTTTTACATATAAAATATCTTTGCTTTTTTATTTCTCTGAATAATTAACCTGTTTACAAGCTATTTGAATACATGTTTTGAAATTATACATATGCATTTTTATAGCACACCTAGTGGTATTAAGTTTCGTTTAGTTAATCCCTATCGTTTATTAGTTCGTTCGTTCGTCCAACTGTCCTGCTTAATTTTAAAGTTGGTTTTAAATTTTAAATCTTAATTAAATTTAAATTTATTACACACGTTTCTTTTGGTATGATCTTTCTAATTTTCATGCCAAATTAGAGTTTTGATCTCAAATGTACAGTCCATTTACATAGAAGATGATGCGAGTAGGGCAATTGTATCAAAAGGACACCAATAACACTATGGCTCTTAAATAAAGATTAGCGTTTTTGGCTTGAAAGCACTTTAACCACGTATGGCACAGGATCTGCCAACCCTTCCTGAATACCTGAGATCACCCGCCGTAGTTTTTGTTGGGATTTGTGTAGCTCAGTCTTTAGTTTTTTCTATGATGTCATTTTGGCCATGAAAGTAAAAAAATATGTTGTTCCCTCAAGATACTATGTCGTTCCCTCAAGATGCTATGTCGTTCCCACAAGATAGTTATGTCGTTCCCTCAAGATACTATGTCGTTCCCACAAGATAGTTATATGTCGTTCCCTCAATATACTATGTCGTTCACTCGAGATACTATGTTGTTCCCACAAGATAGTTATCTCGTTCTCTCAAGATGATATGTCGTTCCCTCAAGATGATATGTCGTTCCCTCAAGATATTATGTCGTTCCCTCAAGACACTATGTCGTTCCCTCAAGATGTTATGTTGTTCCCTCAAGATACTATGTTGTTCCCTCAAGATGTTATGTTTGTAAATTGTATTGATATATTATTTATTTCCCCCTTCGAAGCGGAACTGAAGACGTGGCCGGATACCAAAAGGTGATTATTTGCATAATAATAATGATATAATAATTCTTTATTTAAAGAGAATAACTCAATTATAACTTGTCTAGTTTTCATTGAGGCCCTCTAAACAACTACATGCATACATTATACGTTCATAAACAAGAAAAATGTATTCATTCTCATCAAAGAATAGATGTGTTTATTGTAGGGTTAGCAATAAGAGTTGTCGAGCTTTGCTTGAGAATTATTTTTTGGTCGAATTTTCCGTATAATAGAGTTATCTCCCTTTACACATATATAGATCAATATAATATAATTGCACGTTTCGTCAAATCAACCCCTTTCAGTTCCTGAAAATGTAATGGGTAAGGACACAATCATTTTGGACGGCAAATAGTTTTGAAATTTGTTGGAAAAAATGAAGTTATCATACATATTATGGTTTTATAATACAAATACAGACGTTTTTTTGGTACATCTAGAGGATCGATTGATGCAGATTTAATATGCATCGATATAAACTAGTTGCTGTTCCAAAAATGCTACCGTTTGTATACCTTGTTCGTACAGGGGGATGCTATTTTCGTTTTTTTCGGTATCATTTTAGGTACGTTGGTATTCTAATCTAAGATATGCTATTCTTTAAAGATTTTATAAAATGGCTGTATATAGAACCCCACTTTATGACCTCTATGTACAGACTTTATTCAGACAAATCAAAGACCTATCATAGGAGGTACTTGGGGACATGACAATTATTTTTAGCCCTCCTCTTTTTTTTCAAAATCCTTTTTTTTTTTTTGGTTTTCCATTATTTTCAAATATTTTTGCGTTTCCCTGTATAATATGAAAATAACTAAATATACTAGAAATAATTTGTATTTGTAATTTCCTATCAATTCCAAGCTTACTATCCACAGTGGTCACTGATATATTTTATAAATGGCTAAACAAAATTGTCCTGTCCCCAAGTACCTCTGGACAAATTCTCTTCTTTTCAATCAATGAATCAGAAGGCGGGTGATGCAACTGTGTAAGATAGATATAGATCATGGGTTTTCTACACTTGAAAAGAAATAATATCTATTCCCTTTTTTAAACAATTACTTAAGCAAATCGTTGCACCTAATTGTTATTTTTTTTCTAATTCACAGTCGTCTGCCACCTATAAGTTAGCTTTTGATGAAATTGTTTGCACTCATACATATAATGACAGTAACTAATACCCGTCCAACAATAAGGAGCCTTAGGAGTTTTTTGTCGCAGAAAGCAAGACCTAGGTATAGTGATCCGGCGGCGACGGCGGCGTTAGCTCTTGACTTAAAAGCCTAATATTCCAGAAGGGAGATGACCTGGATGCTCCATACTTTGTAAATAGATACCTTATGTTACGAACTTTAGGTCTGTCATAATATGATCATTGACCTTGACCTCATTTTCATGGTTCAATGTCTACTTGAAAAAAAAGTTAAAAATGTTTACAATGTTAATTTCTTTCTTAAGTCATAGGTTATCTATATTTGGTATGTGTGTACCTTGTACGATCTTCATGCCTGTCAGACAGTTTTCAATTGACCTCGACCTCATTTCATGGATCAGAGAACACGATTAGGTTTTCGTGGTTAAGTCCATATCTAAGATACTATAAGAAATAAATACATGTCCAACTAGCAGGTGTCATCTGACCTTTACCTCAATTATGGTTCAGTGGTCAAAATTAGTTTATTTTGTTTTGTTCTATTTCTCAAAAAATGTAAGCATTCATTCAATTATATTTGGTGTATGGAATTTGTGTACGGCATACTTGTCTGTATGACAGTAATCATCTGATCTTAACCTAATTTTCATGGTTTATTGGTCAATGTTAAATTTTTGTTTGTTTGGTCTAACTTTCAGATACTATAAGGTATAGGTGAAGGATATTTAGTTTATGAAATGATTGTAAGGCATATATGTTTGTCTGGCAGGTTTCATATGACCTTGACCTTATTTTCATGGTTCATTGGTCAATATCAAATTTCTCTGATTTTGACCTTTTTCAGATACTATAGGGATAGTAGAACTATATTTGGTGTATGGAATAATTATAAGGTGTGTATGGTGTCTATTTGGCAGGTGTCAGTTGACCTTGACTTACTTTTCATGATTCATTGCTTTTGGTCAGAGTTAAAAAAAAAAAGATTTGTTTCTGAGATACTTTTAGCAATAGGTTAACTAAATTTGGTGAATGAAATGATTGTAGGGTTTACATGTCTGTCTGAAAGGGGTTATCTCACCTTGAATTGATGTACATTGATCAACTTAAATGTTGATTTAATGTAATGATTGTGGTATAAACTCTTTTTTTTACAATTGACAACAAAAATTCAGTTATCAACACTAGAACAGGCAAGACATTTCAGTGTGTCCACTCTTGTGTCAAATATGTACTGATTATTTTTTCCTTGATTATTAAATGATTTTTTTTTTTTAAGAATTACTAAAATATTACCACAAAAATGACAATAATCACGCTGTTAACAGTTTTATTTCTTATTTATAAATAGACCATGGAGACTGAGACTGAAGAAATCTGCAATTTTTTAGAAGACAGAGGATTGAAACAACAACTGGAAAAAATTGCTGAAAACAAGGTATCTACAAACAGGGACTTTATATAACAGGGACTCACTGGTACCTCCTAACAAAGTCTATATAATGTACAAAAATAACGGTGCCTCCATGGTCGTTATGTTAGGTAAACTTCAAACCTGTATGTTCTACATTTGATTTACACATACCACAGGAAAAAGAGTAAATTGAGTAATGTAAGTTATGGAGCTTAAAAATCTGTGGTGGTAACGTTATGGTTAAAATACTGAGGTAGGATGTGATCTCAAAACACAAAATATTATAAAAGTATCAAAATTTACCTGTAAAATTCAATAATTGTTATAACTTATCAGCAATTGCCTCTTGGAAAATTAGGAAAAATTTCAAACTCATAACTATGCAATAAAACTTGCATCATTTAAAAGAACTAATATGTGGAATATATTTTAGATAAACATTATACAATAAACACTGAAACAAGTTGTAACAATTTAGTTTTTCTCTTTTATCAACTTTCTGTTTTATGGAAATTTGGTATCATATTATAATAAAACATGTTGTGAGCAATTGTTTTCTGTCTCTTATATAAAGGAGTAGGTCCGGTAAGACCCCTTTTTGGCCCTAAAATATAACAGTTTTACAAAATTGTTAAAATGTAAACTTTTAGTTATTTATTGGACAGTTGAATGCTTCTGCTACATAAATATGGGCTGTTTTTGACAATACAATGCACATATATCGGGTTGTAGCACGATGAAGTCATGCTAAATTACTGAAATCTTCAAAATTTTATCATTTTAGTTAAATTTTAGACGGTTTCCCTGTAAAACGGAAGTGGCCGCATTCGTGTTCATTCTTAATATTGAAATGTAAGTTGTATTTTATGATAATACATAACATATATAAAGGTTGTGGATGAACACGGATGCGGCCACTTTCATTTTTGACAAAAAACATCTGAAAAGTGACCTTTTTTTGCATATTCGGTAGATTTTTCATATTTGAGCTTGAATCGGATCGTTTTTCATGACTAAATCAGCTAAAATCTTTCACTAATACTTATTGAATCAAGTGAAATAGCCACTTAAGTGTTTAAAAAGTGGTCAAAATCTTTCGTCAGATGAAGCTGAAATTTTAGGCCAAAATGAGTCCTTACCGGACCTACTCCTTTTCTATTGACCAGAAATAAGGATATGAGTCAGGATATACTTAGCTTGACTTCCTGTACCACCCCTGTGTTATTCCAAAAACATTTATTATGGGTTTTCCCCCCACAAGACGATGGGCGTATCATGCGGTCGTGGCGCAGCTGTTTATTAATTGTTCTTGTAGCAATGTTAAGGTTTTGGAGATCTATAACTCCTACATGGTATACAGAACTATAACTCCTACATGGTATACAGGTGCCCCAATATGGCTAGTAATAGTCTAGCACAGCTTTATCCCCATCTTTTTTATATATAGATTGTCTCGTTCATGATTGCGTGACTTTGACAGTTTTTAATAGTTCTAATATCAATGTTAGGGTTCTAATATCAATGTTAGGGTTTTTTACACGTCCATATCCCAAGAATAACAAGTCCTGGCTAGGTTGATAGATAGAAATAAATTGTAAACAGCAAACATAATCAGCGAAGTAAGATCTACAAATAAGTCAACTGACCTGCCCGTCAAAGTAATTTTCACAATTTTTGGAACTTTTTCAAAAATCTTCTTGTTTGGAACACCTGGACGATTTCAAATTATCACAACTTGAACTTGAAGATTAATGTAAATATGGATAAGGGTTCTTCATTTTCTATTGTTTAACTACAATGGGTTGATTTGATTTTTCTGGGGAAGTTGGGGCATTTTTTTTGGGGGTGCAAGTAATTTTTGCTTGATATCTTCTCTATATCGTCATTATTCAGTGTTCTTTTTTTCTATTAATCTTAATTGTATCTTCTCTTTCAGCATACTAATATTGGGGAAAAGCCCCCCCCCCCCCCCCCCCACCTCCCCCGACCTGGCGGGTTAGCCGGGGTCAGGGGAACCCCTGTCCTATTTATTTTTGAAGGGTGTAACTGTTTCCACTTTCATTTAAAAGCATTTCCAGCATATACATGCATATTGCTACAATGATATATCCTTTTGTAACATAAAATATTGTTCCCCATGAAATATTGTCTGTCGGACAAATTTTCATATAAAATATTGTCCACCGACAGTATTTAATAATGAAATATTGTACTAGACAATATTTTATTATGAAATAGTGTCCTTGTCCGTGAAACAACAAAATATTTAAAAAGTATCAAAATTTACCTGTAAAATTCAATAATTGTTATAACTTATCAGCAATTGCCTCGTGGAAAATTAGGAAAAATTTCAAACTCATAATTATGCAATAAAACTTACATCATTTAAAAGAACTAATATGTGGAATATATTTTAGATAAACATTATACAATAAACACTGAAACAAGTTGTAACAATTTAGTTTTTCTCTTTTATCAACTTTCTGTTTTATGGAAATTTGGTATCATATTATAATAAAACATGTTGTGAGCAATTGTTTTCTGTCTCTTATATAAAGGAGTAGGTCCGGTAAGACCCCTTTTTGGCCCTAAAATATAACAGTTTTACAAAATTGTTAAAATGTAAACTTTTAGTTATTTATTGGACAGTTGAATGCTTCTGCTACATAAATATGGGCTGTTTTTGACAATACAATGCACATATATCGGGTTGTAGCACGATGAAGTCATGCTAAATTACTGAAATCTTCAAAATTCTATCATTTTAGTTAAATTTTAGACGGTTTCCCTGTAAAACGAAAGTGGCCGCATTCGTGTTCATTCTTAATATTGAAATGTAAGTTGTATTTTATGATAATACATAACATATATAAAGGTTGTGGATGAACACGGATGCGGCCACTTTCATTTTTGACAAAAAACATCTGAAAAGTGACCTTTTTTTTGCATATTTGGTAGATTTTTCATATTTGAGCTTGAATCGGATCGTTTTTCATGACTAAATCAGCTAAAATCTTTCACTAATACTTATTGAATCAAGTGAAATAGCCACTTAAGTGTTTAAAAAGTGGTCAAAATCTTTCGTCAGATGAAACTGAAATTTTAGGCCAAAATGAGTCCTTACCGGACCTACTCCTTTTCTATTGACCAGAAATAAGGATATGAGTCAGGATATACTTAGCATGACTTCCTGTACAAACCTCCGTGTTATTCCAAAAACATTTATTATGGGTTTTCCCCCCACAAGACGATGGGCGTATCATGCGGTCGTGGCGCAGCTGTTTATTAATTGTTCTTGTAGCAATGTTAAGGTTTTGGAGATCTATAACTCCTACATGGTATACAGAACTATAACTCCTACATGGTATACAGGTGCCCCAATATGGCTAGTAATAGTCTAGCACAGCTTTTTCCCCATCTTTTTTATATAGATTGTCTCGTTCATGATTGCGTGACTTTGATAGTTTTTAATAGTTCTAATATCAATGTTAGGGTTCTAATATCAATGTTAGGGTTTTTTACACGTCCATATCCCAAGAATAACAAGTCCTGGCTAGGTTGATAGATAGAAATAAATTGTAAACAGCAAACATATTCAGCGAAGTAAGATCTACAAACAAGTCAACTGACCTGCCCTTCAAAGTAATGTTTTCACAATTTTCTTAAATTTTTGAAACTTTTTAAAATCTTCTTGTCTGAAACACCTGGACCAAATGGAATTTAACTTAGACAATATTTCATGATGAAATATTGTCCTTGTCCGTGAAATTTTGTCACCTCCTTCTGGACAATATTCCACCATGAAATCCTGTTTCATGACAATACTTCACTATGAAATACTGGCTTTGAAAATATTTTTTAATCGAATTATTTCACAATTAGAAATAGTACACAAGCATGCAGCATGCATATTTTTACATTTATAACTGAAATTGTTTTGTATAGTAGAGAATTTATATTATAACAAAGCTGGAATGTTTATATAATAAATCGAAGAGTGTTAGAATTATGGCTGGGGCATCAAAGCGTATCTTCACAGACACGGCAATTTCAAGTTATACTTCTGCATGTTTGCTAAAATCTAATGATATATTTATGCAGGGAAATATTATATATCTTGTTAACTTTTACATATATATATATATGTTCGACACCATGGAGTGCTTCACATCTGGGTTATATTACTTATTATTACAGTCTCTGTTTCTATTTCTTAACCTTACTCATCTCTAAAATAAATCTGTTGACTATAACAATTTAGATTGCTTAATTTTACGAGAGATGAATAATTACCAAGCCACGTTCAACTTGTTTACTTTAGTCAAAATTTATTATTATATTTTAACGGCCGTTGGTTTTAAAAATAGCAAACTCTAGTGTAACTATACTACCGTTGTCAAATCTGAAATATAAACAAATTTAGACCGTTCAGTGCTGTTTATTTGGAATTCTTATTGACGCTTGTAACATCATAATTATCGATACCGTTAAAGCTTTGGAGTTGTGCTAGTTCATATCGCACATAATTTTTCTTATTTAAAGCATATATTTGAACTCTCTGATGTACAATATTTTATTTTATTTTATTAACGTCTCACCTTTTACAAAGCAATACATAACACATTGATTAAAACAAATTACACATATGTAAAAGCCATTCATATAGAATTATGAGAGACGATTATTTACAAATTCGGAACAAATTTCACACCGCTTAAAACATTAAAAAAAATTAATATATATATATATATAACTTAAAAATTTAAATACAAGCAAATACAAAACTATCTACATGTATATAAAAATCTACGTCTCCTATCTAAAATGTCTGCAGGTTTTGGCACACAAACGAATATTGTTAACACCACCGAGAATCACAAATAGCTTATCTTGACTAGAAAAATTATCAAAACCATCAATATTTAAAGTATTAAAACAACTGTCCCTAATATCATCATACAGTGGGCAAAATAAAAGTACATGTTCTTCGTTTTCAATGGAGTCAGGACAGCAAAAGCAAGTTCGTTCTAGCAATCTTAGGTTCTCGTATCTCCCGGTCTCGACGCGGATTGGCGCTACTCCACACCTAAACTTAGAGTAAGCACTTCTGTACGATGTTGGCATGTTCACTTTAAGGTATGACTCAAAAGTGTAATTAGTCATATAACCTATGTCGTGTTTAACAAATTTTAAGAACTGTGCAATGCGTCTTACCTGATGTTCGGTTTGACCGTTTTTATTGTATAAACTTCAAGATTGTAACAGCTTAATCTAAGTAGACTGATAATTGATTCATTCAACATCACAATCATATATACTGATGAAGGATATCTGTTATCCGAAATATTTATAAATAAGAGTTTCTCAAGAGCCTGAATCGCTCACCTGAATTTTTTTGGTTTAATATCTCATCAATGATTATTTTGGCTTTTCAATTTATTTAAATGTTCTTTGAATCGTCCTATTTTCTTCAAAAGCAAAAAAAAATAATTTTCTCCTATGTTCTATTTTAGCCATAGGAGCTATGTTTCTTGACATACAAGGAAATGAAATATAAAATTTATACTAGATACTCTGAAACTCTGAAACTCATTTAGCCTAAGTTTGGCTGAAATTGATACAGCAGTTTCAAAGGAGAAGATTGTTTAAAGTAAGTCAACATGATGAACAAATTGTGAAAAAAAGTCTTTAAAGGGCAATAACTCCTTAAGAGGTCAATTGACAATTTTGGTCATATTGACTTATTTGTAGATCTTACTTTGCTTAACATTTTTGCTATTAACAGTTTATCTGTATCTATAATAATATTCAAGATAATGACCAAAAACTGCAAAATTTCCTTAAAATTACCAATTAAGTGGCAGCAACCCAACAATGGGTTGTTTGATTCATCTGAAAATTTCAGGGCTGATAGATATTGACCTAATGAACATTTTACCCCATCTCAGATTTGCTCTAAATGCTTTGGTTTTTGAGATATAAGCCAAAAACTGCATTTGACCCCTATGTTCTATTTTAAGTAACGGCGGCCATGTTTTTTGACGGATCAAAAATCGAAGCACACACTTTGTGCAGGATACTCTAAGGAACAATCATGCTAAGTTTCATCCAAATCCATTCAGTAGTTTCAGAGGAGAAGATGTTTGAAAAGTTGTTAACGACGACAGACGACGACGACGACGACGACGACGACGACGGACGCCAAGTGATGAGAAAAGCTCACATGGCCTTTTAGGCCAGGTGAGCTAATAATTACATTTATAGTTCCTTTTTATGTTTTTGGTGTAATGTACACTTTTTAGGCGTTTATATAATTTATTTTATTGTGTACATGTATCGTTACTTGTAACGATCCAGCGCCCTCGTGGGAAAAATCGTTGACTATTATTCAGACGTTTTATATATATATATATATCCCGCTGAGATTTGTCAGCAGAAAATCTAACTCTGACACTGGAGTAATTTTCAGACTTATATATATATGTACACGAGTCTCAATTGAAAACTACGTTCAAACCTATGATTGCGTTGGATAAAAACCGCAATTTTTATACGTGTGCATGTTAAACAAATTTCGTTGTAGAAGGGTCTAAAAACAGCACAAACAACATTTTCCAAAAGACCAAAAAAGTGAAAAAGTATATTTCAACAAAACGCATTTGACTAACAGGTGGAACAACTGATGTTCTTGAACCCTGCTGACTGCCATTGGCGATTGCCAAATAAAATTGATCACAAGATGTAACAAAATGGATCTTAAAATAAATTTAATACCAAACAAAAAAACTTTTTAAACTTGTGGCCGCGATGTTATGCCACAAACATACGGTGTCAATATATTTTAGTACACCATATCCGGATTTTGACAATAAATGTCTCTTCAGTGATGTTAGGGATCGAAACGGTATTTGGAAGGCAATATTAAGAGTATCCTCATTTTCAGATAAACTCTTGAATTTAAAGAGTCTATATAGGATGAACGGATCATATAAACCGGAGGGAAAATATGATACAAAGCCCAAACAAAAAAATATAAATGAGTCTAAATTGAAAACTACGTTCAAACCTATGATTGCGTTGGATAAAACCCGCAATTTTTATACGTGTGCATGTTAAACAAATTTCGTTGAAGAAGGGTCTAAACACAGAACAAACAACATTTTCCAAAAGACCAAAAAAGTGAAAAAGTATATTTCAACAAAACGCATTTGACTAACAGGCCAAACAACTGATGTTCTTGAACCCTGCTGACTGCCATTGGCGATTGCCAAATAAAATTGATCACAAGATGTAACAAAATGGATCTTAAAATAAATTTAATACTAAACATAATTTTTTTTTTAAACTTGTTGCCGCGATGTTATGCCACAAACATACGGTGTCATTATATTTTAGTACACCAGATCTGGATTTCGACAATAAATGTCTCTTCAGTGATGTTAGGGATCGAAACCGTATTTGGAAGGCCATATTAGGAGTATCCTCATTTTTAGAAAAAGTACCCTAATTTTTAGATAAACTCTTGAATTTAAAGAGTCAATATAGGATGAACGGATCATATAAACCGGAGGGAAAATATGATACAAAGCCCAAACAAAAAAATATAAACGAGTCTAAATTGAAACTACGTTCAAACCTCTGATTGCGTTCGATAAAAAACGCAATTTTTATATGTGTGGTGTGCATGTTAAACAAATTTCGTTGTAGAAGGGTTTAAAAACAGCACAAACAACATTTTCCAAAAGACCAAAAAAGTGAAAAAGTATATTTCAACAAAACACATTTGACTAACATATATATTGTCATTTCTTAAACTATTGGGCCGATTTAAACCGTTATTGGGGTATTTATTGTGATTTTATCCTTAATTTACATGATTTCAAGAACCACAGGTAATCCAGGTGAGCAACACAGGCCTCAAGTGTAGCCTCTAGTTTATGAAAGTATGAAAATATGATGGAAGTTTTAAAGGGGATTGACATTATGATGGCTTTCGATGGTTACCACAGGTGAGACACACTTTAGTGTTATTAAATCTGTCCAGTAATACTTAAAGAGGGGCTTTTACTTTATCTATCATTTCACTACCATATTTTACTGTTTTTTTCTTTCAGATTGATTTCAATGTGGTACTTTTGCTGGATCTTGTGCATCTGACACCATTCGTCCCAGCCTATGGTTGATTGTTGATTGATTGTTGGTTGCTTAACGTCCAGTGGCAAATATTTTGATGCATATTCAGGACGAGAACAAGTTAACAATAAATACAATAGGTAGGTTAATACAATAGAGGCCATCTGGGATGATGGTCGGGGAAATTTGGACTGCCACTGGAAAATGAGGGTATATTGGATAGGAACAGAAATTTTGCCTTGCAACAGGCCACCTACGGACCCCTCAAAGAGTTGCTGCAAGGGTTCTTAACGTGCAAAGAGCGTGGCGGGAGAAGACCAAGTGACCATATTTCTATTCCCCAGTCACCCTTGGGGAGGGCTGATAATACATGCGATATGAAAAATGCCATGTAATATCTAAAAATATCCAATATAAAAAAGTTTGAACAAATTGTTTAGTCTGGTTAATAATGAAGTCAGTTGGGGCAAATTGACCATTGACTTGATACGAATTGACAATTGATTGATTGATTGTTGGTTGCTTAACGTCCAGTGGCAAATATTTCATGCATATTCAGGACGAGAACAAGTTCACAATAAATACAATAGGTAGGTTGATACAATAGAGGCCATTTGGGATGATGGTAGTGCAAATTTGGACTGCCACTGGAAAATGAGGATATATTGGATAGGGACAGAAATTTTGCCTTGCAACAGGCCACCTACGGACCCCTCAATGAATTGTTGCAAGGGTTCTTAACGTGCAAAGAGCGTGGCACTCTCTTTACACGAGGCATCGGATTTAACGTCCCCCTTCTGACCGGACGTGACTGCGAACTTGATACATCCCGCACAGCCAAACGGACGCCCCACTTCGGCAAGCGTTTTACTGCCGGTCGGGAGAAGACCAAGTGACCATATTTCTATACCCCAGTCACCCTTGGGGGTTCCCAGCCTATGGAGATCGCGTAGCATTAATGCAGTTCTGCAAGAGGTCACAAGAAAAACAGAATAAATCAAAGCTATTTACACAGATGAAAAGAAAATTCAAACAAAAGAAAAACACTAGTTCGGAGTCTGGTAGTGAAACAGAAAAAAGATCCATAAAGAATGCAAAACATGTCCACCTTCTCGGAAATACAAATGCACATTAGAGTTGACGGATGGCAACATTTTGATAAAACTATTAATCAAAATAAGCAGGTAAAGTAAAGTGACCTCACCATTACAGTAAATGAACTATATGAAACATCACACATTAAACTGTTACGCTTGTATATACTGTTACGGCCAGAAATCGCCTTTAAATTGTAGCCAACAAAAGACACAAATCAATAGTAAAATTTAACAATATTTATTATACAAAAGTTTACAAAAGGTATTACACAAATATTACTGTCAACTTAACTGTCAAATATGAGTGCAATCTTTTATCTTTATCTGTATCCGGAAATCTTTCAGAATCCAATCTGAATATTACGTTCACTATACTAAGGTCACAATCCAGTATGATGTTGTTTGTAGAATAAAAGTGTCAATCCAAATGCTGTGAATACTAATGTCTATCAATGTCTATGTCCAAGTTTAATTATGAGAGTTTAACTTTAGTGTCTGTATATATAGTGTTGTCATGGAAAATTCTAGAACACTCTATAATGGAACATTGTGGAAAATCCTGGAATGTTACAACGGAAGTTTCTGGAATAACGTAGAAGTTTAAATTACGCATATTTTATAAGAATCATTCTAGAAAGTTCCAATCATTCTGTGATTGTTCCAGTGATTGCTAAACTGCACAGTTATAAGATTATTTGGTAAACAACTATCAGGCCATACAACACAAATTAGGCCAACATAAATAAACATAATAATTACAATATCATAACACCTCCCCCCTTAAAAGAAGTTTTAGTGTAACAAAAACTTATCATGAATAATATGAACAAAAATACATAATATATACAAAGTGATTTAATAAGCTCTAGATAAAGCATCAGCTATTACATTATCTTTACCCTTAATATGTTTTACAATTACATCATAATCCTGTAACAATATACTCCACCTAGTCAACCTCTGATTCTTGTTTCTCATTTTATGCATGAAGGTGAGAGGATTATGATCAGTATAAACAAGAATAGGATATACAGTGGGATTCAAATATACATCAAAATGTTCAAGTGCTGACAACATTGCAAAACACTCTTTTTCAATAGTTGAATAATTTTTCTGATGTTTATCTAATTTCTTAGAAAAGTATGATATAGGTTTTTCAACATTATCATCTGTCTCTTGATATAAAACAGCTCCTATTCCTACATCGCTTGCATCAACGGCAAGTTTAAATTGTTTTTCAAAGTGTGGAGTAATCAGAACTGGACTATTAATTAAAAGTGATTTGCTATTTTCAAAAGCTTTTTGACAATTTTCACTCCAGATAAATTTAGAATCTTTCCGTAAAAGATGAGTCAATGGTTGAACAACAGTAGCAAAATTTTAACAAAATTTTCTGTAAAATCCAGTCATGCCTAAATATCTCATAAGTTGTTTTCTATTTGTAGGAGGTGGAAATTTGGAAATAGCTTCCACTGTAGCCATAATAGGTTTTACTTGACCTTGGCCAACTATATGCCCTAAATAATCAACAGTGGCCTGACAAAATTCACTTTTACCAAGATTAACAGTCAAATTTGATTTTGACAATCTATCAAAAGTATCATACAAATGTTTTAAATGCTGTTCCCAGCTATCACTACAAACAATAAGATCATCAATATAAGCATAACAACAGTCTAAATCTTTTATAACATTATTGATCATTCTTTGAAATGTAGCTAGTGCACTTTTCATGCCAAACGGCATTACAGTATATTGAAATAAGCCATCTGGTGTAACAAAAGCTGATATTTCACGAGCTCTCAGCTGTGTCAATGGAACTTGCCAATAACCTTTCAATAAATCAAATTTGCTCACAAATTTTGCTTGACCAATATTGTCAATACAATCGTCTGTCCTTGGAATCGGATAGGAATCAGATTTTGAGACTGAATTTACTTTTCTGAAATCAGTCACGAAACGAAAAGTTTTATCTGGTTTTGGCACAAGGAGACAAGGAGAGCTCCATTCACTGTTACTCGGCTCAATAATATCATTGTCAAGCATATATTTAATTTCTTTTCTCATAACTTCAAGTTTGAGTGGATTGAGCCGGTAAGGATGTTGCTTAATTGGAGAAGCATCTCCTACATCAACATCATGACAAACAGCAGTTGTTTTGTTAGGCACATCTGGAAAAAGATTTTTAAAGGAAAATACCAAAGTTTTTATTTCTTCTCTACGATCGAAAGACAGATGTGCAAGTTTTGAATCTAAATTTGACAAAATTTCTGAATTTTTCAATCTAACTGTCTCGTCCATAGTTTAACAACTAAAAGGTGGCTCAGTTACATCTGGTTTGTCATGATTGTTCTCAAATTTAACCATGCCTAAAGTGGCAACTGGTTTACTCTCACATACATTAGTACGCTCGAAATATGGTTTTAACATATTAATATGACACACTCTATTTTGTTTGCGCCGACCTGGAGTTTTTACAATATAATTCAAATCATTAATTTTACTCTCTATTGTATAAGGACCACAATATTTAGCCTGTAAAGGATGTCCAGGGACTGGCAAAAATACAAGTACCTTATCACCAAGCTCAAAAACTCTGTCCCTGGCATCTTTATCATACCATATTTTCATCTTGTTCTGTACATTTTTTAAGTTTTTCTGAGCAATTTGACAAGCAGTAAACAATTTTTCTTTAAATCTAGATACATAGTTTAAAAGATTCAAGTCAGTATGTTCAGAAAGCCACTTTTCCTTAATCAATTTTAACGGTCCCCTTACAGTATGACGAAATACCAACTCAAAGGGACTAAATCCAAGGGATTCTTGAACAGCCTCTCGGACCGCAAAACGTAGAAAGTGAACTCCATCATCCCAGTCTCTGTCAAATTGAAGACAAAAAGTTCTAATCATGTTCTTCAATGTTTGATGAAAACGTTCTAAGGCACCTTGAGATTCTGGATGATAAGCACTTGATCTGTATTGAGCAATCCCTAACTGGTACACGACTTGTTGAAATAAACCTGACATGAAATTTGATCCCTGGTCGGACTGTATAGACTTAGGAAGTCCTACTAATGTGAAAAATTTGATCAAAGCTTTGACGATAGTAGTTGTCTTGATATTTCTGAGCGGAATAGCTTCAGGAAAGCGAGTAGATGTACACATGATTGTCAATAAATATGCATTTCCAGTCTTGGTCTTTGGTAAAGGTTCAACACAGTCAATTAGAACTCTGCTGAAAGGTTCGTCAAATGCTGGAATAGGCAGAAGAGGTGCTGATGGTATTTTCTGGTTAGGCTTACCAACAACCTGGCATATATGGCATGATTTGCAGTATTCTGCAACATCGTTTCTAAGTCTGGGCCAGTAGAAATGTTGCAATATTTTTAGGCAAGTCTTCCTTATACCTAAGTGTCCAGCCAAGGGGGTGTCATGGGCAAGACCAATAATTTCTTGCCTATAAACTTAAGGCACCACCACTTGGTACACCACTCTCCATTCCTCCTCTGGGGTAGCATCAGGAGGCCTCCACTTTCTCATTAAAATGCCGTCCTGATGGTAATAGCATTCGGCCACTTTGTCTGCTTCCTCCTGTGGTTGAGCTCTCTGGCTGAGCTGAAGAACCTCAGGGTCTTTATGTTGTTCTTCAGATAAATTTTCTTGGTCTAATGAATGGCTGTTAACGTCTGGCCATGGCATAATAACATTCTTGTTAACACTAGGTGGTTTTGTAATGGCCTTTTCTGAACTACCAGGACCTTCAATGTCAGCTATAAAAGTGTCAGAAAGGTCCATGTAATCAAATTTGTCTTCTTGCAAATTCTCATTTTGTTGTTTTCTAGCCATCGCCCTAGTAACAACACAAGCTGGATACAATTCAGCATCATCTTCAGTTGATTTAACATCCACCACCGGTTCACTGGTAACAATTGGTTCAGCAACCACTTTGTTCCTAGCTCGATCATTTCCTAGCAATAATGTAACACCCTCAACAGGGAGATTAGGACGAACACCTACAACAACTGGTCCAGTTATCAAATCTGACTTCAGATAAATACGATGGAGAGGAACATCTATACAACCCAACTCTACACCTTGTAACAAAACGGAGGCACCAACAGAAGTCTTCTCGGACAAAGGCAACACACCTTCTAACAATAAAGACTGAGAAGCTCCAGTGTCCCGTAAAATCTTAATAGGCTGAAGAGTGGTATCATCAACAATAGAAACAAACCCATCAGACATAAAGGGTTTATATTCCTCCATGTAATCACAAAAACTGGACTTAAAAGCCTGACTCGCAGGACATTCCAACGCACTGGAAATGTAAGGTGTCGTACATGCACTGGTCTGCGGCTTATTATCTCGTTCATTCTTCTTTTGGAGTCTAAAACAATCAGCCATCAGGTGACCATTCTTCTTACAATAAGCAAAAATCAGTGACTTCTCAAAAGTATCAAATTTTGGACTAGACATATTATAACTTGACTGACTCTTATTCTGTGCAACAGGCTTACTATCAGTACACTCAGTGCTTTGATTTTTGTAATTTCCACTGGAAGTATTAACATTTTGACCCTTGAAACTTCTTTTATGTGAAAGAGTATAATTATCTGATATAACAGCTGCATCATGTATTGACTCAATAGTTTTGTCGTCTAAATGTGTTTTTAATTCTGAATGAACACATTGTTTGAACTCTTCTAATAACATCAATTGTCTTAGGTTATCAAAATTGTTATCTGTTTTCTTTGAAGTAAGCCATTTATCAAATAGATCTTCTTTTTCCCGAGCAAATTCCACATAGGTTTGCGAATCAAACTTATTATAAGATCTAAATTTCTGTCTATATGCTTCTGGTACTAGCTCATAGGCTTTCAAAACTTCCTGTTTCACTGTGTCATAATTATAATTTTTTTCTGATGGAAGTGCAGCGTATATTTCAGCGGCCTTACCCTCAAAAACACTTTGCAGCATGGTAGTCCAATACGGTATTGGCCATTTCAAATTATTAGCAATTTTCTCAAACTGTGGAAAATATTTATCGACTGTTTTTTCACAAAATTTTGGAACCAAAATTTTTTGCTGCATCAAAATAATCTGATTTTGACTGGACTTTAGTGTTGCTTTCTTCTTTGACCATTTCAATTTTCAGTTTTTCCATCTCTAGCCTTTCCCTCATTTCAAGTTCTGCCTGTTTTAATTTAAGTTCATCTTGTTTTAATTTAAGTTCATCTTGTTTTAATTTGAATTCATCTTCTTTTTCTCTTTCTTGTTTATCCATTTCCAATCTTTCCTTCATTTCCAGTTCTTTTAATCTAAGTTCATGTTCTAATTCAAGCTGTTTTAATTTAAAGGCGTCAACATTTTCGACCTTAAGTTCAAGAGCCTCTTCACCTAAAATTTCTGCGTCAACTAGTTTGTCTATAACCAAATTTTTTATAATTTGTTTTCTCATAGATACTTTAAAAACTAATTTCAGTTGTTTAGCTACCAACACTAATTCCTCTTTCTTTAAATTATCAAAACTCTCCAGGTCTGGCGTTTTCAAAAATTTACCAGCATCAAATGCCATTTTGTAGAATTTTGTTGGCTAGTTATAATAAAAATATTAAACAAATTTTGAATAAAATATGTTCAGTATCCCGGACGAGCCCCCAATTTCTGTTACGGCCAGAAATCGCCTTTAAATTGTAGCCAACAAAAGACACAAATCAATAGTAAAATTTAACAATATTTATTATACAAAAGTTTACAAAAGGTATAACACAAATATTACTGTCAACTTAACTGTCAAATATGAGTCCAATCTTTTATCTTTATCTGTATCCGGAAATCTTTCGGAATCCAATCTGAATATTACGTTCACTATACTAAGGTCACAATCCAGTATGATGTTGTTTGTAGAATAAAAGTGTCAATCCAAATGCTGTGAATACTAATGTCTATCAATGTCTATGTCCAAGTTTAATTATGGGAGTTTAACTTTAGTGTCTGTATATATAGTGTTGTCATGGAAAATTCTAGAACACTCTATCATGGAACATTGTGGAAAATCCTGGAAAGTTACAACGGAAGTTTCTGGAATAACGTAGAAGTTTAAATTACGCATCTTTTATAAGGATCATTCTAGAAAGTTCCAATCATTCTGTGATTGTTCCAGTGATTCCTAAACTGCACAGTTATAAGATTATTTGGTAAACAACTATCAGGCCATACAACACAAATTAGGCCAACATAAATAAACATAATAATTACAATATCATAACAATACTTACAAAAAGGAAAATGCCGGAGGATATACCACCACTTATAAAACCCAGATCAAACCAAAGCTTGTGGAATACAAAGGAGGAGTTGCCAACAAACTTAAATCCTAAAAAACTGTAAATGTTAACAAGGCAGTTAATTTAGAAAGTACAGGAAAAGATGAAGTTATGCCTTTGCAGACTGCCCCAACATTTTCCCAAAATGTAACATTGCCACAATCTATCTCTATTTATGTTGATGATCAGACTAATATTTCTCCTTCTGTGCTTCCTGATCTACATTTTGAAGACAGTGTTATTTCCAGTTGTCAAAGAAGCAGTACCCAGTCTATTGGTGATTGCAGTTTAATGGATTTCAGTGATGTAATAATATTTGGGCCTTCAGATACCATAAATAGTGAAATGCTATCAGAGACATTAGAAATTAAAAGTTTTTAAATGCTGACCCACCAAGAAGTCCTAGTCCACCTATTCTAGATCTAGACCCCGAACCTGTCCATCTTCGTATTCACAGAGTTAATGTCCTAGACGAACTGATTTCACATTTCAAAAGTGCAAATATTTTAAACTTGAAATTTAAATTTCAATTTGTGAATGAATGTGGTTCAGATGTATCTGGAGTTTCCAGGGATGTTTACTCTTCATTCTTGAACATTTTTTTTTTATTAAAATCTACAGAAGGAGATGAAGCTCGAGTTCCATGTCTTGCATCAAAGTGGCAAACCGAGGAATAGGTAGGATACTTTTAAAGGGCTATACCGATTGTGGCTAATTTCCATTGCAGTTAGCACCAGCTTACGTTATAGCCTTAATTTTCGGGTGCTAGGATGAAAAATTTTGTCCTGCATTTTTTTAAGTTGTAATCTCTGTCTTGCCTTTTTATTTTTCACTCTATCCGGTCCTGCTTTTTTTTTTAGTTTATCCTGACTTTTTTAACATAAATTGTTATCCTGACTTCTTTTTTTTGCAAGTGTCTCATCCTCCTTTGTTTTTTACTCAAAACTCCTGTCCTGTCTATTTTTTAAAAATTTCATCCTAGCCCCCCCCCCTCCCCCCCCATAAAAATCAAATGTTAGCTCCCTTACCTGAGTTGCTCAGATAGGGAAACTGTTACAGCTGCAAGTAACGATGCATTGCCAGCAGAGAATCTAGACGATCTACTAGTAACTAATATTTTAAACCAGTTTGGTCAAAATAACATTCTACCACAGGATCAAATGAAGTATACCTTCAATCTGATTGCACACAAAGAACTTATTCAAAAATCTAAATATGCACTATCTGGCATGGCAGAAGCAGTCAGGGAGACATTTAAAATGCTCCTCCCAAATACAGAAGCCATTTTGACAATGTATGAAGCTCGATATTCTACAACTAAAAGGGTCCTTCCACTTTTACAGGCTGAACCAGAGACTAACTGCGAAAGGCAATGTTGCCGGTATTTTCAGCAGTATGTTAAATCATTACATGATTCTCCAAACTGCTCTAAGATGAAAGTATAGATTTGGTATACAGTGTCATATTTAACATATAACAAGAGTCCTTGTGCAGACTACCTGAACAATGTGCAACGTGGGTGAAATAATTCCTTTATACTCAGTTTACATCAAGTCTAGGTCAGACAGACCGGCATTAATTATTCATTGTTGAATGAAGATATAAATGTTTTTTTTTTTTTTTATAATCTATGTTGTATTAGATAGAATAATTGTTGATTATCAAGAAATCATCATGCCTTTGTTTGTGTATGTTGATTTTTTTAAATATGACATGCACTGCACATGTTATAGGTCATTGTTTTTATGCATTGTTTAAATAAAGAGGGTAATTTCTGTTAAAAGTTAATAATTAGTTATTATTTTGTAATCCTCTCACTATTGAAGTTACCAATGGATATTGTAACACCACCGTCTGTCCGAATTTAACATCCTTGTGGACACTCTATAATCAATGGATATGGGAAAGATGTGGTGCTAGTGCCAATGAGACAACTCTCCATTCAAATAACAATGGATATCTTTCCATAAAATTGAGAATTCCATGTCTTGATTTGGACAATAGGTGCTTTATTTTCGTTGGACACTTAAATTCGTTGATCAATTCATCCACAAAATTGGTACCCCACGAATAAAAGTACTTTCACAGTAAGTGATATCGATCGTTATGCCAAACTGGTCTGTCTCGTCAACGATTCTCTTAATACAATTTGGTCGATGCGGCGCATAGAGAACCGCACAGTCAATGCGTTAATACCAGTTTTGACCAGTATACAAGGAAATAACATGGCCGCTCAGGTTAAAAAAAGAAAAATTAAACATAATCAGCGATTTAAAGAGGAACACAAGCTTGTAAACACGTGTTTCCAGACCTCTTTGGGGAAACCAATGCCACTGTTGACGAATATAACAAGAGAATAGCACAGTAACGCAGAAATCATAGATAATACTTGTACGCGTCAGAGCTATCTATATGCAACGTCATGGTATAGTTCTATGGGTAAACGTCGATGTATTCCAGCATTAAATCATGCATCTGTATAGACGTCTTTTTCTCACTTCATAACTCAATATATTCTACAAATATACGCTCACGAGATTGGAACCGAGACCAGGATAAAATATGGATTCGTCGACATTCAAGTGAGATGGATATTTTTATAGTTCGTTCTTATGTTGTACTATTATACCTCTGTCCCAGTTTTGGGGAGGGATGGGATCCCGCTAACATGTTTAACCCCGCCACATTATTTATGTATTTGTCTGGCCCAAGTCAGGAACCTGTAAAAAGTAAAATCACAAAAATACTGAACTCAGAGGAAAATCAATTTTGAAAGTCCATAATCACATGGCAAAATCAAAAAACAAAACGCATCAAAAACGAATGGACAAGAACTGTCATATTTCTGACTTGGTACAGGCATTTTCAAATGTAGAAAATGGTGGATTAAACCTGGTTCTATAGCGCTAACCCTCTCACTTTAAATTTTTAATTTAGGGGTTGACGTTTGTTTATAATTATATGTTACACAATTTTTTTTTATATAAATAAGGCCGTTAGTTTTCTTGTTTTACATTTGCATATCGGGCCTTTTAAAGCTGACTGTGCAATATTGGCTTGCTCATTGTTGAAGGCCGTACAGTGACTTATAGTTCTTAAGTCTGTGTCATTTTGTTTGGTATCTTGTGGACAGTTGACGCATTGGCAATCATACCACATCTTTTTTTTATATTGACATTGCAGGTCCATGTGACGCTATAGTACATACAATCAAAGTGTAATTCTTAAAACTGGATGGACAGATCTAAGAAAATACATCGGATGAAGATATAGAAAGATGAAATCAAAGATGCAGATGAATGTTATTTACGCTATTTTATGAAATTTCACAAACTCGCGGCCCCGGGTATGTCGAGGATAAAAAGAGAGTCGCAGACTATCCAGACTCACAGTACCACGGGGATCATACATGTATTTTTTTGGCGAAATCGATATCTTTATATGTAACGTCATGATATTGTATTCCAGCATTTAATCATCTATTTCTATAGACGTCTTTTTCTCACTTCATAATACAACACATTCTACAACTAAACGATCACGAGGAGCGCACTTGTTTCTAACCTAAACGATGTAAACGATTACGCGCGTGGTCGTTTAATCCATTTCTTTCTAACATTTTTTGGTCAAAATTGACATCGTTCACGTAAACGATGTACGCACAAAATAGTCGCGTTGTCGTTGATCGTTGAGATGTATAAACGATGCATTTCTTTCTGCACATTTCGTTTAACTACGTGCACGTGTTATTTTCGCGCGAAATTAATGCAAAAGATGGACAGGAGAGACGTAAGAAATGGTATGCATTTTGTATATATTATGGATTCATTTATATTTTCAAAATTATTGTTCCTTTTCTTAACAGTGACAATTAATGCGAATACTTTATTCTCTGTTATAGACAATCAGAGCGGTGGTAATCAAGATGCAGCGAATGTCCTATTATCGTAAGTGATCGGTTTAAAAAAAAAAATACAAATGGTTATTGGATTGATTGATTGATTGTTGTTAGCATTAGCATAAAAAGGATATATCGCGGCGAGAGCTAATTCGAATATTTTTACAATTTAAAGCATATTTTTAAAATAAGACAAAAAGTCCTTCAATATACTAAAATTCTTGACTAAAGCAAATTGAGTATATACAAAAAAAAATCAACAGTAAAATAACGTGTTAAAAATTAAAATCGATTTAAATATAATAACATTTTTATATTCTATAATAAATTCCAATTTCTTTTAAAAAAGCAACAATATTTGTAAATAGAACATTATTAAATAAATCATACATATTATTGACATTGAAATGCTTCTTACGAATATCAGCAAAGTCAATACAATTAATTAAAACATGTTTAATAGTATACTTGCAGTTGCAAGGAACACATTGTGGTTCATCTTCATTTTTTAAAAGATACTCGTGTGTTATTCTAGTATGACCAATACGACATCTAGTTATAACACACTGATCTTTTCTGCACATAATATTATTACAAGGTTTGCCTAAATTAGGTTTAATTTCATGCAATTTATTATCATCTTTTTTACTCCATTTATTTTTCAATATATTAAAAACATATTCTCTAATATTAGATTTAAAATCAGTATATGGTATATCACAGTTAGATAGAGGGTCACCCAGGGCATTCTTTGCCTCAAGGTCTACAGCTGTGTTTCCAAGGATTCCAACATGACTCGGAACCCATAGAAATATTATTTCTTTCAGTAGAATTTTTAAATTCCTCATTACATATAAAATTTTCAGGATCATTGGGTTTTTAATTTTAGTATTTCGTATAGCTTGTAAGCATGAAAGTGAATCCGAACCTATAATAAATTTGGATTTATCTGAAGAAGCAATAAATTTCAAAGCCAAAATTATTGCTTCTGCTTCAGCAGTAAAGATGGATGCATCAGATGGCAAACGGAGGGTTGCAGCTCTGTCCCCTGAAGACAGCAGCAGATGCAACTCTATCACCATCTTTTGATCCATCAGTATAGACAGTTGAAAAATGTAGATAATCGGCTTTAATTTCAGCATAGTGTTGCTGAATTAAAAGAGGATTTGTTTTATTTATATTGTGTTCACGGAGACCAAATATCATTTTTGGTTTGGGAAGTTCCCATGGAGGACATTTGCAAGTTTTAACTTGAGCAACATATTTTAAATCAAAAGAAGCTAAATGTGGTTTTAAACGTATACCTGACAGAGGAATTTTATTTTCATGTTTTGCAAAAATATCTTCATAAATCGGCTTAAAAACACAGCTGTAGGCAGGATTATCTGAATGGGCTTTTAGTTTGACAGCATATTGAAGTCCAAGCTTCAAACATCTGTCAGAGAGTGAGTGCTCATCAGCCTCTACATACAGACTCTCAACTGGTGAGGTTTTAAATGCGCCAAGACAGAGACGCAAACCTTGGTGATGCACAGCATCGAGAATCTGTATGTAGGACTTCCTTGCAGAGCCATAATCTAGTTTAGATCTTACTAGAGATCTATATAAATTGAGTAAAATGTTGCGATCAGCACCCCAGTCGGTGCTGCCGACAACTTTTAAAATATCTAGAGCTTTTAAACATCTCGCTTTTAACATTTTGATATGGGGTAGAAAGGTTAACTTTTTATCGAAAAGTAAACCAATAAATTTGGTTTCATCAACCATTTTAATTGGGTTGCCGTACAAAGTTAGATCTGGATCAAGATGCAATTTTCTTTTGTTACAAAAATGCATGCCGACCGTTTTTGACGTGGAAAATTTAAAACCATTTTCCGAGGCCCATTTTTCAATTCTTCCAAGACATAATTGTAATTGTCTTTCAATGTTATTCATATTTTTGCCTCTGTAACATATTAAAAAATCATCAACGTAAAATGAACCTTCAATATTACTTTTTAAAACTTCAACAAGGCTGTTGATTTTAAGACTAAATAATGTGACAGATAAAATACTGCCCTGAGGGACACCCATCTCTTGATCATACAGATCAGACATGGTCGAATTAACTCTAACATTAAATTGTCTGTTAGAGAGAAAATTAGAAATAAAATTAGGCATATTGCCTTTCAACCCCATATCAAATAGATCTTTTAAAATACCATATTTCCATGCAGTATCATAGGCCTTCTCAAGGTCGAAAAAGACCGACACTACATGTTCATTTTTCGCAAAACCATTACGGACAAATGATTCGAATCGAACAAGATGATCAAGAGTACTGCGGCCCTGTCGGAATCCACACTGGATATTGGCTAATAGCCCATTGGATTCAAGGAACCAAACAAGGCGATCATTGACCATCCGTTCGAGTGTTTTACAGACACAACTGGTAAGAGCAATTGGTCGATAATTAATAGGATCCGTATGATCTTTACTTGGTTTTGGAATAGGCACGACGGTTGCAAGCTTCCAGATTGATGGTAAATCACCAGATTCCCAGATGTTATTCATGAGCTGCAAGAGAGCGTCTAGTGAGGAATCTGGCAAGTATTTTAAGAGTTGGTAGTGAATATTATCAGGCCCACAAGCTGTATCATGGGCTTTTGACAGAAATGTTTTAAGTTCTTCAAGAGAAAATAGTTTATTATAATTTTCACCATTTTTTTATTTAAAGTTTAATTTAATTTTTTCTTTTTGTTTTTTAACTTTTTTAAAGTCTTCTCTGTAGTTGTTACAAGAAGAAGATTTCGCAAAAGTTTCACCAAGCTTGTTGGCAATATCCTTTTCAGATGTTAATAAAGCATTGCCGTCTTTCAAATGTTTTACAGTGGCTTTAGAATTTTTACCTTTTATTTTATTTACCATATTCCAAACTTTTGTCATCGGAGTGCGAGATGTAATCCCGAGTCAAATTTTTTCCAGGATGTTCGTCGGGCTTGCCTACAAGTCCGCCGTGCCTTAGCGCGAAAAATACGGAAATTACTCAAGTTTTCCGTCGTTGGTTGTTGACTAAACCGTCTTTCAGATTTTTTACGGTCACCTATGGCTTGATCACAAGCGTCATCAAACCATGGTTTGCTGGGATGTCTAGGATTTGCCGAGGTCTTAGGAATAGTTCTGTCAGCAATTGACGTTAAAACTGTATTAAAAGTTAAAATTGGATCATGTACAGTCTCAAACATCTTTGACTGAAGTTCCGCTTGACAGAGATTCTCAAACAAGGACCAGTCCGCTTTGTCAAGTTTCCAACGTGGAACTCTCTGTTGGGCAGAAGTAAAAAGATGTTCAAGTACTATTGGAAAGTGATCACTTCCACATTGATCATCATTATTATTGGTCATTGGATAGAAGTTTCATATAGTTTATAATTTTATTTTGCATTTTTGTATAAAATAATGCAGCATTTCTTACGAACTACAATGTTTAATTATTGTCAGCATATTTTGATTGTGTGTATAAAATAATTAAGTTATGTATGCAGTATTACAAACCCTGATAAGTACACATCGCTATGTGAGAACAACGAGGGTTTAAAGGAGGCAGTTTTTGGTAGTTATTTTGATAGTGATATTCGGAATTAAAAGGACTAGATCGATGTCCTAATTGTCTTTTGTTTATTTTGTAGAGCGGATGAAAGACATACATAAATGTATGATTATTATGACACTCCGTTTTTACACCAACTATCAACTTGTTCTATACCACCATCACGATCAACATCATTTCAATTGTCCCAAGCATGTACATCTTCGCTAGCCAAGGGTTACGATCCACTCCCTCTCTCTTCACCCTTGGCGGATTGAGCCAACATTTGTGAAAACAATGTTGCGCCATCGGCCGGAAGATTTAAGTCACGTCCATTCCGAATACATTATTTTTGACCAATGGTAGCACTTGAACTCTTCAATTTGGAGGTAAAAACACGGTAGTGTCTAGATTCTACACACTTTGTAAAGCCGGAAACGAAAATATACGTCAACATTCATACATTTGTGCATGAAACATACACAGGAACTTCTATAAGATGATTAAAAACATTCAAGTTGTCACTAAATATAGTCGTATGTTTAGGGATGTAAAGACTTGTTGCACAATAAACACGTGGCAATTGTTTACAAACACTTTCTTCATTTACACGTGATCATGTTAAAGGCGCTTTTTGATCGGATGCAGCGAGTTTCGACTGCAACCAATAAAAATCCTTACCCTGTGTCTCCGAAATTTTATCTCAATCCGCCAAGGGTGAAGAGAGCGGGAGTGGATCGTCACCCTTGGCTAGCGAAGATGAAGCATGTACTGATATAACAACTACCCAATCCCAAAGTATTCAACTGCTGGAAAACCAACCAAGCACCAGTACCTTAGATCCATGCAGACAGAAAAATCAATCTGAATTGAATACATTCACGACCGAGACATCCACAAGTTCTGCTGCTCCTGAACTCGGAAAAGTTCCATCAACTTCCAAGGGTGGAGATTGGAACACAATTTCCACACGAGCATTGATAATCATATACGAGGCCAACACAGATAGGTTTGCTGGCAGCAACAAAAAAAGGAACAAAGTCTGGTTGGATATATCATCACAGTTAATAGAAATGGGCTTCGACTTCACAGATAAACAGGCGAAAAATAGATGGCATTATTTACAAAATAAGTACAAAAAGAAATCATAGATGATAACAACACTTCTGGTAGTGGAAGAAAAACCTGAGACTTCAACGATTAGATGGATGGATGATTAGGGGACAAGCATAATATTAAACCCACCTGCATATTAGAAACAAATATTTCAGACGAGGATTGATTGATTGATTTTTGGTTGCTTAACGTCCAGTGGCAAATATTTCATGCATATTCAGGACGAGAACAAGTTCACAATACATACAATAGGTAGGTTGATATGATAGAGGCCATCTGGGATGATGGTCGGGAAAATTTGAACTGCCACTGGGAAATGAGGGTATCTTGGATAGGGACAGAAATTTTGCCTTGCAACAGGCCACCTACGGACCCCTCAAAGGAGTTGTTGCAAGGGCACTCTCTTTACACGAGTCATCGGATTTAACGTCCCCCTTCTGACCGGACGTAACTGCAAACTTGATACATCCGGCACAGCCAAACGGACGCCCCACTTCGGCAAGCGTTTTACTGCCGGTCGGGAGAAGACCAAGTGACCATATTTCTATACCCCAGTCTCCCTTGGGGGTTTTTAGACGAGGAAGACGACAAATTATATGACTCCATAAATTCAGTAGATGGAAAAGATGAGAAGGAGCCAGAGAAGAAGGAATAGTAGAAAAGTAGAAAAAGACAGTATACAACCTCAGTAGACAAAGTGGATAATCTTTTCAAACAGTTTTGGGAGGAGAAAAAGAAGACAGATGAAGAAAAAGAAAAGAAAAGAAAAGGGACCAGAGAATTGGAAAAAGAAGAAAAAACAGAAAAGCAGCACCAAGAAAAACAAGAACTTCTTAAGGCCTTCATAGGAATATTAAACAAAAACAAGAAAAATTAATGCTTAAAAAATCAGTCATTTCATTTAGATCTTAACTTTAATAAAATACTCATTTAAACTTTTGATAAAATACTCATTAAAACATTTTTGATTATGCTGTACATTAACAGTTGCAAATTTTAACAATCAACATTTGTGTATCAATGAATTAAATATAACAGTCAAGAAAACTAAAGCTGTTGTATGATGTTTTGCCTTTTCTGAGTTCACAACAACGGCAGTAGGTTGTGGAGGAGCCGGTCCATTATTTACTTGTACTTCCATATAATTTCATCGTCTTGAAACATTAAATTAATGTCGGATTGTTTGTAAGCAATTACAAGTCTAGTAATACTAGCATCCTTCTTACCATTATATTGTAAATTAATTACAATTGAATACTATGTATATGGAGTCTTCCGAATAAGTTTGTATTTGCGTTCGGGATCTGGATAGATGTTGTAATGCGTGGATGTTAGGTGTCATTTATATACGAAGGCAGCATTTGATGATGAGGACGTTGATTTGTCACTGGATGTAACGGACATTAAAGGCACACAAAAGCGTAAAAAAGAAAAAACTGGCGATGACTTTGCTGGGATAATATCGACAGCAGTGAAAGAACTCACATCTTAAATGGAAATCCGGTTTGCTATAGTAAAAGCAAGTGAAGGACTGGCTTATTGATTACAAGAAGGGAAAAGTGTTCCTCCGTTCTGTAGTATTCAGTTGTCCTGCAGACTTGATGTTCTTGACAAAAACATCTACCTTGAACTACAAAACACATGGGACCAAAAAGAGGAAACCATTAGAAAGACCCTATGTCGAGCTTTCTGCAACAAAAGTTGCAAGCTCGACAAAAATGAATGAAAAACTAATATGTTACACATAAATGTATCTCTGCTTAAAATTTATAAGGATCAATACATTCCCATTATAAATTTATAAACAGTACCACAACTGCCTCCTTAGTACATAAGCTTTATGTTCCTGGTTTGTGTGTGTTTATCAATAAGTTTTGTGTCAATGTAGTTTATTATGAAGGTCTAGTCATCAATTTGAAAATTGTATGTTAAAGGGATACGACCTAAATTTTATGGTTAACTGTACACATAGAAATATTTTTAGTGCAAGGAAGACATTATGTCCAGTGGACACACTCTAAATCTATTTAAAGAAAATTGTGTGCGCGTCCCTTTTATAATAATTTTTATTTTTCCATTTGTAGACCAAGACAAAAAATTCAAATTCCAAATCTTCATCATGATTCAGCCTAAGGTTTATGCAGTAAAAATAACATCATAGCAAGAGTTGATAGTGCTGGACTACTTGGGCATGAGTTTTATGTTGTTTTGGACTGTATTCACGGCTACCAACCACACATAAATTTAGATGAATTTGTAATTGAGATATCCAAAGAAAGGTTTGAAATGCTTAAAAAAGAATGTCAACAAGACTTAAATGTACACGGCTCTTTTGAGTTGGTGAAAACGTCATGCTTTATGCACGGATAAATGCTAGGGATTCAAAAGCCAGCTTTTTCTTTTCAGATATTTTTTTCTTCTAGTTTTTATACGACCGCAGTTGCATTTTGTATTATAGTAGTCTCAGGTATGCATAAAGGTTTTCATATATGATGTCAAGATAATATATGCTATTTATAAATATTTTTGTTTGTGTCATTTTTCTGAAAACCAATATATATATATTATCTAACTGTGTTCATTGACCTGGATGGTAACGATAACACGCACACCTGGAATTCGTTTTGGTCTATCCAATGAAATTTCAGCGGGGAATCTTCTATTGAAACGCAATTTAAATGCACGTACATCTGAAATAATTTATAATCTATTTAATGTGTAAATGTGATTGTGTTTCATAAATTCAAAGGATTGAAGTTACAACATTTCCTACATCTTCATTTGACATCAGGTTTGTACACATTTAGTCTCTTCTCTAGTCTATAATCAAAACTGAAGGCCGTGAAAAAGATGGACGAAGGACACCAGAGGGACAGTCGAACTCGTAAATTTAAAACAAACTGACATGGCTTAACATGAAAAAGACAAATAATAGTACACATGACACAACATAGGGAACAACACAAAAAAAGAAAGCAACACGAACCCCATCAAAAACTAGGGGTGATCTCAGGTGCTCTGGCAGGGTAAGCAGATCCTGCTTCACATGCGATAAAAAATCCGGTAAATAGTCTTATTCACGTGAAGGGATACACGTACTGCACAATCCCATCACATTTCAATTATTAAAACACTATTGAATAGACTTTTATCACCTGTTTATAGATATATCTATATTTAGATTATCTAATGTCAGTAATGACAACGGTCATTATAAGCGAAAACCGTGTAGACGAATTTTATGTCGTTCACCTACTATGGACGATTCCATACAACATTGTGTTTTACGGGTGCTGTACATTATGGACCATTCCATATAACATTGTATTTAGGGGTTGTTTACATGTTGAGTTGTATCTTATCTCATCTCATCTTTATGACAAACGTATCTACATTTTCTGAATACTGTGAAAGTACTTTTATTCGTGGGGTACCAATTTTCGTGGTTTTCGTGGATGAGTCCAACGAAATAAAACAACCATTGTCCAAATCAAGACTGGCAAAGATCCCAATCGGTAGGTTTGACCAAGGACGTATGTTAGTTATACGTCCTTGGTTTGACTACTGAAATGATCTAGAGAATATAGAATAACGCCAAATTTGAGAATACAGTCACAAAACTACAACCGTATGCAGGATTATACCCATTTAGTTTTTTATAACCTAAACTGTACAACTTTTGATCTTTTAATTCTCATAAAAATATTTTTGATCGATGTAAGTCACGATTTTCGGTGTTGATATGGTAGTATGATAAAGTGTTCATTTTATATCTTAATAGTTCTCGTACATATGGGAAATAATATTTTAATGCTGGGCTTTAATTTTAATAAGAAATATTTGACAATTCAAGATACATTTAGTGCATTTGCTTATGTTACTTTTTCTTTTAGGTGACGTGTTTATGGCCTAATTAACACCTTTGATGGTCTTTAATCTTTTGAACACTTTATAAGGGGTAATTAGTGTTATAACTACAATTTACACAGGTCAATGTTTACTTTGCAATTTCCTTCAATCCAGACTATTTGTAAATTTCGTTTCTGGAGGCTTTATTTTGTTTTTTTAGAAAACTAAAACCCACGAAATTTAAAAACCCACGAACATGTAAATATTGCTCAAACCACGAAAATTGATACCCATGAATTAAAGTACTTTCACAGTATATGTTTGTTTGTGTTTCATGACAGTTATAGCTCAAGTTCATGATAGTTTACAGAAACATGACACATGTTTTTTTTTTATATATATAAGAACGTCCGAGTCGTATCTCAGTAGCATGGGTTCAAATTCCGGCGAGGGAAGAACAAAAATATTGCGAAAGAAAATTCACACCTCTAACATTGTTGGGTTGATGTTAAGAAGAGTTGTATATATATATTATATATGTAGATTTATACATTTTCGTGGGTACCAATTTTTGTGGATTATTGAAAACTTGCATGTTCATGGATATATAAATTTGTTAATATGGCAAATTCTGCATACATTCCTTTTGAAAATGTGTATTTACTTAGACATTTTAATTTGTGGTTCTCTTGTACCCACGAAATCCATTTAAGTTGGTATCCAATGAAAAATAATGAATCCACAGTTACAAAATAACGTTTCACTTAACAATCATCTGATGGTAAAAGTACATGTTGTTATGAAGCTACATACATTCTTCATTATATACATTCATGTTTGTATGTATTAAATATAATTTTATATACATAGATATAAGAAGATTTGGTATGAATGTCAATGAGACAACTCACCATCCAAATTAAGTGTGTAAAAGTTATAAGACTTAGTAGGGTTTTTGACATGGAGCTTCAGGTTACAATGAACAGCAAACTATAAAGGGTACCACAATTGCCTCTCTAAATTAATTCCAATGGAAAACCATTAGTCTACTCTATAAAAAGAGGAACACTAATGAACCACATCAACAAACAATAACCACTGAACATCAGATTCCTGACTTAGGACAGGTGCAAACAAATTCACTGGGTTTAAACGTTCAATAGGTAACAATCTTTACTTTTAATTTTTTTTTTTAACATTTTTTAGATTCATAAAGTAGGTGATACATTGTGTTCCATAGAACCCTTACAATTTTTTTATTTATAATTTAGTCTCTGTTTACAGGAGTGCATTTATGTCTTAAAAGAAGGCTTGATTGTTATACCAAAGAGAGGTCAACAAAAAGCAAATTATGGTTGCCTACAAATCTGCATTGGTAAACGAGAAAGTATATGGTTTCAAAAGGTACAGAAATTGTAACAAAAGGACATAGGAGAATTAAAACCTATTTTGAGGAAATTGAATGTTGTCCATGACTGTAGTGGAGAGGGTTGCAGGCTCGTGGAGACCAGGAGAATAGAAAAAGTTGAGCAGGAAGATACTACTACTGAACGTTTGCATTTAAAGCACACCTATGCTCATAACACATTAATCAAACGGGATTTATAATAATAATAAAAAGTCCATTTGTGGTTAAACAATACTGAGAGAGCTGCTTGTTATTCCAATGAAAAGGTAGATATGTTATTGTGGTATATTATAATGAACAAATAATTAGGTACTTATATGTTATATAAGTTATGTTTATACATAGTTTGATTTTAATTACTCAGTAGTCATTATTTTAGGATTTTCCCAGGATGTGTATTTTCTTTGCTGATGAGATGAAACAGATTTATTATCATATGTCAATCAGTTAGATGTGAAGTTTATCACATGTTTTTAGCAGGTGGTCTTATTTCATCAGTTCCAATTCAAATATACATGACTTGTTAATTAGTGACCACTTGTGGCGTTTGGCTTCCTTTGTCCTTTGTTTCTTGATATATTTATCTGGGTGCAGTTTTAACTCCTCCCACTTAGGAGTATCCCATTCAGAAGTTGTGTATTAATAACCTGTGTATGCTGCCTTGAGTATTCATTTATCTAAATGCAGATTAAGCAGTTATAAGAATAATCTTGGCTAATAGTGCTAATAGTGTTTTCGCTGAAAAATTGAACTTTCAGTGTTTGGATTACTTTACTAAAGCTATATTACAGTTTTAAATAATTCAGACCATTTAACCTGAATAACTGACAACAAAATGTCTGGCAGAGGAAAGAGTGTGCGAAGGAAAAATAGGAGTTCTCCGTATGAGACCAAATGCGATTTTAATAACCCTCCTGATTGGACAATAAACAAACGAAAAGAAGAACTCAATAAAAAGGGAATAAGAGCACCTTCTGGTATGTCAAGACAAGTGTAAAAGAACTTTATTTAGAAAATTGTTTTGAGGGGGTAACAGCTTTAGATACACAACCGACAGACACCATTTAACACAGATTCTTCACCAGAGATCACTCTTCCAATTACCTTAGCAGAATCAGTGCATCAACACAGAAGCAGTGTTTCAAATGGCGAAAATGGTGGAACAGACGGGAACATAGCTCAGTGTTTTGAAGGACTCCAAGACACCTTCAAACAGCTAATTTACACAGACAATTGTACTCATGACACGACATGACAAGATCTAGCCCTGTAGATGTTCCACCAGTAACCCAAACAGTGCAGTCAGCAACCCAGAAGGAGGAAGAAAAGAGGGTCACTCCAGTGAAAGTTAGAAGCAGTGACGTCTGTCGCTAGCGCTGTGGCTCAGGCTAGGGACTTGTTCGACCTGGAAGACCAGGAGGTCGTGCTGACCTACCTTGGAGCTGAACTGACAAGATCTGTGAGAATGGAGTTGCTGCCAGCCATGTCAGAACTCACCGTCACACTCAAATGAGCCATCAGGGAAGTGACTTAGATGGAATTTTGGTGTTGGCTTAACCTCCGCTTCATGTCTGGAAGCTGTACTCCCCAGGACTTGAAAATCTACTGTAACTAGAATAATGAAGACTTTGATTATTTTGTATATGATCATTTTTTTACCTTAATTTCGTGATCAACACGAAAACAAATTACATGTATGTGCAATTTGTCGAAACATTTTACAGGACATCTTGATACGAGAATTGTTGTTGAATGTACAGAATCTAATATTGCCAAAACATCTGCATTGAAAGCACAGCGTTTAACTTGGTCTGAGTATAAAAATTCCAATACCTTATGCACCAAATGTTTGAATAATAAAGGAATATATTTGCTTTCACTTAAGTGTATCATTTTGGGAGATCAAGGGATAAATCATACTTATAGCTACAATGTATATTTACATCAACAATTTTCACAACAAATATCATAGTCTGATTTGAAGAATCCCTCAGACTATGAAAAAATGCCTTAAAGAGAACTACTTAAAGCAAGATTTGGATAAGTCTGATAATGGTGATATTTTTTTAACGAGAATTATAGGTAATGTGAAAGCCAAATTTGTATATAAAAAGTTAGTAAATAAAGTTATTGAACTACTACCAACAGTTAAATTTTCGAAATGGGAAGAACTGTTGATTATTGATACAACAGAATGGTCAGAATATTTCGGGATAACCGATAAATCCTGTAGAGATGTTTATTTAAGAACCTTTCAATACAAATGTTTGCTTAGAATCATAGCAGCTAATACCTTTTTTATACAACATTAAATTAAAAGACTCCAAGATGTGTACTTTTTGTAAACTTGGTGAAGAAAAACCATTGAACACCTATTTTTTAAATGCCCAAAAACTTTTCAATTGTGGAAGTCATTTTCAAATGTAGTAAATCTTTTTTTTAGTGTAAACTTAACAAAGAGAATGTGTTTCTTTGTTGCAAACATGAAAGTTTATTACTGGATCTGCTAGTCATAATTACAAAGAATTGTATATACAAAAGTAAATTAAATTAATTAAAACCAAATATGGTTGGGTTAAAGAATAGAATAAAGAAGTACCAATTTTCCGAATATTATATTGCAGAGAAAAATTATAATCAACCCCATATTTCACACGCGACTATTATATACTTATATCTCGAATTTGACTTACACAAAAATCTATGACTAACGAGACGATTTTAATTTTGAAATTATAAATTATTAATAGCAATATACAACCTTAACCTGCATATAGGATATATATTTCCCAACTTATTCGATATTCAATTACTCAGACTTTGTAAAACGTCATCAGTGTCTGAGTAGAAAGTTGATGATCCAGGGGTATGTCAAAGAACGTCTCGTGCTTTTTCTAAAAAAAAGTTCATCGGAAGGTACCAAGACCTTGTTGATAAATATCCCGAATCAACTTCTCAAATAATACACGATGGTCTTGATGTATGTATTCTGCGTACTGATTTTGTTTATCATCTTAACAACATGTTTTATTGTGCTTTCGTTTGTTTTTGTTCTATTATTAAGATTACTTTTACTGTTGAATGGTTTTATGTGATATCCGTTTGACGTGGCTCGGTACTTATACATCTCGTCAGTGTGTTTGTATTGGCCTTTATTTTTTGGTGATTTGTTTTGTATATGCGACTCTTTGTATTTCTTTTGTTCTTATAACGTGAATTTGTACTTTAAAAGATCCCGTCAGTATGATATTGGTCTATTATAATATGTCATTATGATATATTTCTATTATGAAATAGTTTGAATCTCGGGCTATTTCTGTAATTTATTCTTACATACTTTTGATGTTTAACCCTGTATGCTTACATTGTCTATGTAAATTTTCAAATTGCTTTTATGCACATTGAACGACAAAGGAGTAGGTCCAGTAGGCACCTGTTTGGCCTCAAAATATAGAAGTTTTACAAAGTTCTTAAAAGGTAAACTTTTAATTATTTATTGGACAGTAGAATGCTTCTGCTAAATAAATATAGGCTGTTTTTGACATTACAATGCACATATATCGAGTACTAGCACCATAAAGTCATGCTAAAATACTGAAATCTTCACAATTCTATCATTTTAGTTCAAGACGGTTTTCGTGTATAACGAAACTGGCCGCATTCGTGTTCATCCTTCATATTGAAATGTTAGTTGTATTTTATGATAATACATAATATATATAAAGGATGAGGATGAACAAGGATGCGGCCTCTTTCATTTTTGACAAAAACCATCTGAAAAGTAACACTTTTTTTCGGCATATTTGGTAGATTTTTCATATTTGAGCTTGAATCGGATCGTTTTAATGACTAAATCAGTTAAAATCTTTCACATAAAGTAATTGATTCAAATAAAATAGACACTTAAGTGCTTAAAAAGTGGTAAAAATCTATCGTCAGATAAACCTGAAATTTGAGGCCAAAATCGGTCCTTACCGGACCTACTCCTTAATGTGACGTTTTAATTTTTTCTGACGCCAGACACTCATATCAATCAATGTGTTCGTAGATAGTAGATGTTTTTGTGTCCTGTTAAATTGTTTCTTTTAAAATTGTTATACGATGATGACTGATGTACCCATATTTTGACTATTTTATTAATTGTGACTGTTTATATAACGCATCATGTAAATGTAGCGGAATTTGATGAGACTGTTATTAAAGTGAGAGGGTTAGCGCTATAGAACCAGATTTAATCCACCAATGATGATTGATTGATTGTTGGTTGCTTAACATCCAGTGGCAAATATTTCATGCATATTCAGGACGAGAACAAGTTCACAATAAATACAATAGGTAGGTTGATACAATAGAGGCCATCTGCGATGATGGTCGGGGAAATTTGGACTGCCATCGGAAAAGGAGGGTATATTGGATAGGGACAGAAATTTTGCCTTGCAAGATTTAATCCACCATTTTTTACATTTGAAAATGCCTGTACTAAGTCAGGAATATGACAGTTCTTGTCCATTCGTTTTGTTAATTGATTTTGCCATGTGATTATGGACTTTCCAAATTGATTTTCCTCAGAGTTCAGTATTTTTGTGATTTTACCTTTTAAACCAATCAAAATTCATCCAAACGAATCTTTGCAGTGCATTCGATACATAAATGTAAATATGGCCCATGCATATGTCCAGAGAACATCGAAAGAAACCGCGGGTAAATCTTGCACTCGCTTCAGAAACAATGATTAACAATGTCGATTGGTAAGAATTGAAAGAAACTTGAATAAGTCCAGAGAACATCGAAAGAAACCGCGGGTAAATCTTGCACTCGCTTCAGAAAATGAATAACAATGTCGATTGTAAATGAAAGGAAAAAAGCTCAACAAACGAGGGAAAAGTTGAAAGAAAAAGAAAAGCTAAGCTAGATGCTCAGGAAACTCGAAAACGATATGTGGAGTCGGGAAATAAACCACATGTAGAGGACAAGTAATATAATTCTAGGGACGAACGTTTACTGATTAATTTTGACAAGAATACTTCAACAAGGGCGTTATAAAAGCAAAGAAACATTGACATTTAGAGACCAATTTTTGTTTAGATTCCATATATACATTTAAGGAATATTTTGATTCATATTTATTGATTATTAATTTTTTTATAAACATGTGCTATTACGTTTACAGACTTCTTCATTATTTTTGTTTAGATAAAATGATTACATTTGTTCTTTAAGTGGGGAGGAATGTGGCAATATTGGAATTAAGTTATTTTGAAAGCTCTTTTGTTAGATTGAACGTATTTACATTTTATATAATTACAATTGTTTACATGAAAACTTTCACCTGTGTTTATGTACACAATAAATTGACTCCTTTTCTAAACCAGTTATTCATAATTAAAGGTAAGACTGTTTAGGATATTGGTTTAATTGCAAATCTTATTCAAAGAAAGTGCCATTGGTTAAGTCATTTTGTTATGAATTATATACTGAACTCACATTTAATGAGGGGGGATAAGACCTTTATCGGGTGTTTTTAAGCTCGGGATTTCGGGATTGACCCTTTCGGGATCCGGGAATCCTTTTATTCGGATTTTGGGATCAGCACCCCTTTTATCCCCCCTCTTTAATACATCCATAATTCATATTGTCCTCGAAGGCAACTTTCAGTATTCATTCCACCATGTTGTTTACTGTTACTGTTCTGGACCAATTATTCTCTTAAATGTTTTGGCATTATTTAGGGTTCAAACGCTAGGATTTGGGTAAACAAAATGGTTTAAATGATACAGTTTAAACGCCCCTTCCTAAAGTAAGACATGTCCCCACTTTATTTCATTTCTGTATTGTTGTAAAACTTACTGCCATAATAATATAATATTCATTGTGTATTTTGGTATGAAATAAATATGATAAATTAGGTATTATTTCTTTAAAACTTCCCTTCCTAGAAGCTGGCTTATACTTGTCCAAATTATCGTCCGGTTAAACCAGCAACCTGAGTATAAAAGGGTTGCATCCCTTGAATTCTTAAAATCTGTAAATAATTGACAGGGTTCAAATCAGAGACAATGTTTTATGAATAACTTTTATTATCACTTGTAATTTATTATGATTTTTGTTACAAGTGTTCTTTCAAGAATTTTCAACATATTATGTGAAAAAAAAAAATTAAATATCTTTCTATCTTTTAAATATTACATTTAAATTTTGAAGGCGGAGCCTGACAACAGCTGATTCTGTTTGTAAACAAATGCACATGGTTAATAATGTTCATGCATAATAAAGACAGCACCTACCTAATTTACAGAAATATCCAATGTTTAAATCCATTTGAAACATTGCACAAACTTTCCTTCCAGAAAACTCATTTGTTAATTAATCCAATAAGTTAAATTGTATATACACCATGTACACATTGAATGCAAAGTAATAAAACAAGGTCAAAAAGGTTTAATAATTTTAGTCACTACGGTTGAAATAAAAAAAAGGATATAAATAATTAGTATCATCTATGTCCCATGTAGGGTTTAGATTTAGGGTTTGGGTACAATTCCCTCACCAGATTTAACACACAATCAGGAATAACCTCTCTCCTGACGATAACGACAGTTTCATCAACCCTATCCCTATTCAAAAGCCTGCATTTTTTCGCAAGATATTGAGGACTGCTCCATGCTCCTCTATCCTGCATCATTCTCCAGAATAACTTATATTTTAGTTTTCTTATTCCACTATTTCTGGCATTTGCTCTTTCTCCTACACCTAACCAACTTTGTCTATTTTGTGTTACACAAGGACTACAAAAACAATCCTGACACATATCTTCATCATTGGTGGTATCATTTCCAGCACTTTGTTGATCTGACCCACTTTGACCAGGGTGCTAAATTTCATCAGTTACAATAACAATATTGCTTTCTGCATTATCTTCTAAATTAAGGTTAGATGTACTTGATGTTGCTACCTCATTAAAATCCCAATCATTGTGGCTAAAAAATGTCTGAATTGCAAGTTTTTGTTCCTCAGTTACAGTCGAAGAAAGAACATTTTGATCATTTTGGTTTTCCATTTTACTGCAGATTTCAAAAATGTCATGTGTAACAGTTTAGGTGTGCCAGTATCACATTGCACACTTTTGAAAGGGGTTTGGGGATGTTAATTTTTTTAATGTTCAATTAAGTGTTGTTTTTTTTATCTTTCCACGAAACACATTAGTGTTATGTACTGTGATTTATATACCCATGATAAATGTAAAAGCTGCTGAATTGACACAACATTTTATCAAATTTCTATTTTCTGCTCTTGTTTCCCCAAGTTTACCCCAGATAAACAGTGAAGTCCAGCATTTTGACAGTGGGGGGAAACCAACATATAATTTATTTTTGAGGGAAAGATTTCAATTATTGCATTACAAATACAAGTAAAATCTCAAAAATTTTGAATTATATCTTCAAAAAAACCTTGCGAAAAAGTATAAAAACATATATCTGTTTTTAGAATAAACTAAATTTTCATTCATCCCTGCTTTGAGTGAAAATTGGAATGTCCAACAACAGTTTTGGAGGGAAATTTAGAAGTAGAATTTTTCATAATCATGGAAGCACTTGCCGTAAATATGAATGAAAATATTCAACCTGCAGAAAAAAGAAAATATTTAAAAGATAAAGTTGAGAGTGTTAAAAGAAGGAATGACATGAGGAAAGAAAAACCAAAACCTATTGAAGGAAAAATAAATTTTTCTTCTGGATCTATTGATGAGAAAAACTTGATATATGAAATGACCAATGACATTAAAAAGGCAATGGGTGGTGGAAACCCAAACAGGACTACAAATAAAGACATGTTATTTGAAGTAATGACATTCTACATTAAAAACAGTATAACACAACTAGATGAAGATCAACATATGGCTGAGGATAACAATTTACCATTTTTGGACTGTTCTTTTTCATCATGTAATGAGGAAACATCAACTCAGAAACTTTTTATCACTGCCGAAACATCAATCGAGAACCTTATTAAAAGAGTGATAAACCATGGAAAAGTTTGTAAAAGTCAGTTGCATCTTTACTCAACTGATATTCAGGGTCATGTTAGAGTATGCAAACTTAAATGTGAGGAAAAACATGAACTACTCTGGTCAAGCGCACCGTATATGGGAGACACGTATCTATGTAATTTAAGAATGTCTCATGGATTTTATGTTTCAGGAATCCTACCAAACCAATATTCCAGATTTTGTCAGGCATTTAACATTGGTACTATTGGGGAGACTACGCTGAAATTTTATGTGTCAGGAATCCTACCAAACCAATATTCCAGATTTTGTCAGGCATCTAACATTGGTACTATTGGGGAGACTACGCTGAATAGTATTTTCCAGAAATATGCCCCGGTAGTGTCACAGCTGGTGAAAGAGTCATATGAAACTGCTCTCTTGGAGGAAATCGCGTTCTATGAAGAACTTCAAGAAGGTATCGATATTGTAACTGATGGAAGACATGGTACCAGAAAAAATTCTATGTACACAGACGTCGTTTGCCTTGGTGCCAGAACACACAAAGTTTTACGTGTTGAAACAATTTCAAAAGTGGATTGTACAAGTGCACAAAAACATGAACTTATAGGAACAGAGAGGATTTACGAATATTTCAAAAATCTCAGAGATGAGTACGAGGTGAAAATTCGTGTTCACTGTCATGACAGAAATACCAGTGTTAACTAAGTCTATTGAATATAGTTGAACATTATAAGAACAATCACGAACACTGTAGTGAATTATCAAGGTGTAAAACTGATTCGAATTATGAACCAACTAAATATTTAATCAAGGATCCAAAAGCAGAGATGTTATTAGGTCGGGCTCTAATAAACACCCAGGTATATAAATCGCCAACTGATTATGTTCATTGTATGGACAGTTATTATGTGGAAAGTTTCAATAATGCCATTCTTCAATATCACGACAAGAGAATTAACTTCTCCATACAAGTTTATATTCTTCGGACAAATCTAGCTGTATTGGATTGGAATGAACATATAAATAGGCAAACCACATCATTAAAAACTGTTCAAGATGCAAAAAATCCTCGAAGACAAGTAAAAGTAAAAATTTTAAAAAGGAAATCTTATAATATGTGGTCTGAAATCTGGGATCAATTAGTTCAAATTTACTTGGATTTATGATATTTAATCATATATTTTTTTAGTCAAATAATTAAAACATAATTGTAAGTAAATATTTGTTTTCTTTTATTTTTTGTAATTATATCTACTACAAACCATAACTATGTTGACCACAGTGGATAAGATAATTAAATCGTCTGCTACAAATTCCCGAAGCATGTGCATTTGTTTTGTTTACATTTATCAGCTGCTGTTCATATACATCTTGTACCTCCTACATCACCTTATCAGTCAAATCGTAATTGCGCATGTCTTACCGATCAGGCTGATCGGATGTTGCTGGTTTAAGTATTAGCTTTATACTACCAGAGAATTGTCCGTTATGTCGGTTGTTGCAGACACTTTTCCCAGTGTGACAAGGTGTCAAGGGCAGAACTGGACTTGATAGTTATGTAAAGTACATAGAACATGGTTTAATTTGGTTATTTCACAGTTGCTTATATTTATGTCAATCAATATGTAACACTTAAATAAACTATTTGCTTAAGTTTACGTTTTTATTTAGAAAGATGCTGTTTATGTTTATGATTGTTCGTCTTGGGATTGTAACACATGGATGACTGTTGTAGCCTTAATTTTACTACTTTACTGATTAAGTCTGTTTTATTCACGCATCGTTGTACGAATATCGGAATTTGATGCGACGGTCATCAAAGTGAAAGGTTTAACGCTATAAAACCAGGTTCAATCCATCATTTTCTGCATTTAAACATGCCTGTTCCAAGTCAGGAATATGAAAGGTGTTTTCCAATCGTTTGATGTGATTTGTCCCAAGATTTTGATATTAGATATGGGACTTCTCGTATTCAATTTTTCTTGGAGTTTAGTATTTTTGTGATTTTACGATTTTCCCAATTGTTAGATGTACTAAAAGAGGGACGAAAGATACCAAAGGGACAGTCAAACTCGTAAATCAAAAACAAACTGACAACGCCATGGCTAAAAATGAAAAAGACAAACAGAAAAACAATAGAACAAATGACACAACATAGAAAACTAAAGAATAAACAACACGAACCAACTGCAGTTTCGGACATCACATTTATCTCAGTACAGATGGTCTTGAATCACAATTGATTGTTTTGTGGTAAGGCCACACCAATCTAATTCCTTGTTCGACAAACCTGCTTGCACGCATTTTTAACAGTAAAACAAATATTTTTTTCAATATTCCCGCATCCGGGAATGTATTGGTGTCTTTTTCTTTTATCAACATTTAACGATAAAAAGCGATCGCAAGACCGTTTTAGTCAACGATAATTGAGACCCTAATAACTGTTTCAGGTATCAACACAGATTTTTTTATCGAAGTTAACAAAAAAAAAACCGTAGAACACGTGTTTAAAGACATTCAATACTATGATGATCTGTAAATATTAATTAAAGGTCCAAGCTTTAGGGTTTTTTAACATCTCTTTCAGATTTGTGAACGACTATAATTACTTGTTGATAAATTACACTTACAACTTGTATATCCGAAATAACATCTATCTATCTAGGTTCTTCAACTACCATACATTCAAAATGTATTATGCATTCTCAAAAAAAGTTTCTTTGTGTTTCCGCAGATAACAAGAAATTGAATCTAAATAATAAACGTACATCTATGATTGGTGTGCATGTCTACTTAAATAACATTTTTTTATTACTAGTATTTGATCATGCATACTAGTCAATATAGTATGATGATGATTTAATAAAAATAATGACTCGAAAAATAAAAAGTCTATTTTTATATTTATTTCATTTTTCTAGCTAATATTATCTAAACCAATAATATTACACTTTGAAGTATGGGGTGGGACTAAAGGAGGGATAACCACCTCATTCTTAGGTTTCGCATAACAACTCTATACCAAATTGTTTATGTGGTGCGCAAACAAAAATGCGCTTGACAACAAAACAACGTGTTGATGAATCTCTAGAAACTATATTATGATAATATGTCATCTGCTTTATTTTTGGGTTTCTTAACTTAAAATCTTTATCTAAAGCAGCTACATTGTAGAAAAAAACCCAAAACGTTCGATTTTTTTCTTAAATTTTTTTAGAGTGCCATTGTCTCGTACCTAATATTTCCTTATTATATGTTTCCGTTACCCCCTTTTTTCGAGTTATACTATTGTTGAAGATCATATCGCAACATCTCAATTCTTTCATATTTATTCTTTTTCGTATTATTCTTTTTTTTTGACACAATCATAATCTCCCGCCTTTTTATTTTTAATTAAACTGTTGATTGTGTGCACATGCGCAGATGATTCACAGAGAAAAAACTGAAAAATCAAAAATGGTGCTCGCTAAGTGTTTGTTGTTATTAAGTATTGTTGTATGTTATGGTCAAGTGCATGACCTTAATATAAGGAAATGCAAAAGTGTCTACGATGAAAGCTACGAGGTAGTGGAACTGCAGTGCTTGTATGAGGGGGAAGGCAGCTACATTTTCAATGGGCCGACTTCAGTGAAAAAGATCACCCTGGACAGACTGGCGGGTTCCAGCACATTGATGACTTTTGGCCAGCATTTAGAAAAAGTAACCATTAAAACCTGCACCATAGACAATTGTTGCCAGGCCATCTCGACAACCACTAGCACGGAAGTGCAGATTGCAGATAAAATTTGTGTAAGATGCTATTACGTAACTTGTTTTCAACATCCGCCATTTTTATTGTTTACAAAAAATTGACACCTACTTTATGAAAGACAAATTCCCTTTATTTTCTTTTGAAAGTATATCAATATAAGAAAAGAAATATTTGTTAGCATAATTTTAATTGTATTTCTATTAAACAGATTTGTGTTAAAAACTATAAATATTAAATTTGATAACTGTCTATAAATATTATTGGTTTTTTTTTTACAGTCACTGGAAGACCTTGTGTCCACTACTGATGCGGACGAGACCTCTCCTCATACGGAGGGGGGTTCTCCTGACTCCTCGACAGAATGGTCTCAAAGCGCTCCAACATCAACAGTGTACGACCACAGCCAAATGTCCAGCACTCTCCCTGACCATCAACAGGTGGGTTTTCACCAATAGGGCAAAGAGAATCCCTACTTAACATAACCATTGCATTGTGGTGGTGTATTCTAAAAACATAAAAACACTGCTGTTAAAATTAACGTAAACAATTTTGAAAGTACTTATTTTCACTATTTTAAGATATTTATACTTATAAATTTCTCATGCTTTAAATTCAGCTAAAGCTAAATGTGTATTGATTGTAACATGTAGTAGGGTGTGGATTAGGTTATGTTATTTTATTTGTGTACATGTAGTTTATTAATTTTTTTTTAATTTTAGACTACTACAGAAAATGAGACCAACTCAACAACACCATGGATAGTGGCAACCGTCACCACTTTAACAGGTAGCTTAAAAGTTTATATAATTTTTCTTGGAGTAATTTTGTTTCTTTTAATTGTCTTAATTTTGGTGTTCTTATTAAAAAGGTATTACTATCAATCAGACTACATTCCAGTTAAGAACGATGATTCTTTATATGTTGAAATGGATACCATAACTAGTTAAATTATTTCTTTTCTTGTAGTACTTCTGGTGATAGCTCTCATTTGTTTGGGGAAGAAATGTTTGAGGAATAGTAGGGGAGGGTTACTTAAGCATGGTCTTCCTCTACAAGAGATTCCTACTGCCCCTAAATATAAGTACTATTAGGATAAAAGAAATAATTATTAATCTAAATTGTAATTTCAATATCACTGCTTTTAACTCTTTTTTTTTTTATTACTTACAGTAATATTCTTTCTAATAGGTGAATTTATTGTTTGGAGGAAAAGACATTCTCAAAATATTTCAAACTCTGAAGATGACCTCTATAATAAAGCCTGGTTCAATTTAAGTAGTGACAATTTATAAAATTTGTATTTTTTTTTTTATTTTCTTCTTGTAGAGCAATTTCAAGTTCTAATCTTTACCATGAGTAGTGCATTAGTGGTTTTAAACCGTATCCATAGACTTTTGTTAAATGCTATACCAGCTATTAGAAACTTCATCCCCCTGTAAGACAGCTTATTAACCCTCCCCAACATCAACCACTACACCAAGCAGCAGTCCAACCTATACCACCTGCAGTACACCAGGAAGTCATCCTACCCTTACCAGCACCTCCACTCATTTTAAGAAGAAGCACCAGACAGTCCATACCACCCAACAGACTTAATTTGTGTATTATGTTGGTTTTTTTTTTCAAACCAAACTTCTATATAATTTGTGTAATTAAGATGTACCTAACACTACAGGGGGATAACTCTGTAAAATCAGCTAAATGTTTTAATTATGATATGTATTTAAGGGCATTGTAATAAGCTTCTCAATGGTTGAAATTAGTGTTTGTTAAACTGTTATATACACAGTGTAATTTTTATGAAGAAATGGTTGGTTCAAATATTTTGAAATTTTTATCAAAGGTTCAAAATAAATACTTTCTTAAAATTTTATGAAAACTCAACGAACCAAATTTATTTTAGTTAAGGTGTTAGATACCACCTTAATTATAAAACTATGAATAATACCATTGTCAGACTAGCTTTATGAATCATATTGCTTCATTAAATAACTTTATATACAAACATGATTAAAGTATTTCTTACCTGTCCTTTAAGATATCTAATCCTATCTGCAGCATGTCTCGGCTTTGCACACTATTAGCTGTTTTCAGTTCTCCCAAAAATGTCTCGCTCATTCGTATGAGACATCCTATCCTAGTTTCCCTGCTGACATGCAACAAAGCATGATATAGTGCAGAAACATTAAATTGTGTGCTACTGAATGTGTTGATGGGTTGCTGACAATACCAATTCTTTATTTCTTCAAACAACTCAAAAATGACTTCCCACTACTGGTATATGTTGAGATACAAAATTAGTAAATTGAGAAAGAAAGTTACTGATTGAAGCACGATGATCCATCATAAAGTTTTCTAAATAGAATGAAAGTATAACATTTTCCCTAAATATTAGAGGACTTATTCTTCTCTCTTGGTTATGATAAGATTCATTAAATAAAGTTGGGTTGATAAATTTAAATCATTTAGACTTAACTGAGATGCCATTTTAGGATTTATTTATATATGACTAAGCATCCATTGTGATAACAAAGGAGATATTAGCATTTCTATGCTATATTATCTTAAGAAGTTTATTGAGGAGGGCTTTTTTTTATTATTATTATTGAAGGTTTTAACAATTTTTGAAAGGAGAGTGATAATTTTCTATACATAAGAGAGACTCAACATCCTGTGTTTGACATGATTATAAATTATGGATAAGTTGATACATTTTTCGCTTAATTTCTCTCTTTAAATTTATTTTTATGATGAAAATAGGGAATAAGTCAGATTTTTGAAATGATGTTACTTTAAAGGGTGTTGTTTATATTATACATATCTAGAAGTTTTGTATATGTTTACACAAGTCTGTTTTGTTATGTTAAGAAGAAGTTTAACTCAAATTAGAAGTAATATATGTTTATCTGTCTGATGTTTTCCATTAACAGTTAATCAGTTTTGAAACTTGATTGCAATTAAGACAATTTCCTATACTCTACATTTAAAGATTGTTATACATGTTTATCTATCAACAGTTATTTAGCTTGAGGCTTGATTGTAATTAAAAATATTTAGTAATTACACAGTATGATAACTTCTAAAGGAAGAAAATCAAAATATTTATGAAGCTTTACATCAAAGGAATTATCTGACATGATCTATCAGATTAAAAGATAACGTTTATTTGGTCTTAAAAATAATGTAAAAATATCAAAAATGCTATAGAGGCTGATGGGGAACATTAGACAGACCTTAGTAGTATATGAAATGTTTATACTGTAATATAAAACATGTATATAGTTTTTGTTTTTCTTGTTATTAAGCAATATAGTTGTGATAATTTATTAAATGTTAATTGTTTTAAAATTGGTGCTAAATAATTGTGATAATCATTAAAGTTCATATTTGAAATCATGATAGTTGTACTCCTGACAACATGCTGTTATATATATTTAATATATTTATTTACAATGATAGTTTAAGAGAGGAAAATATACTCTATAAAGACAAGTTTTATAAAAAAAAACCCAAAGTAGTGCTTATACTATAGTTTTGGTGCTAACTGTTTTATGGTGCTATGCATTCCGCCAGATTCCCCTATAAAGACAAGTTTGATAGAGAGTAGTACACTACATTTTTACTAAAGTTTTGGTGCTGTGTATTCTTACATTGAAAAAATAAGCATTTACGGTTGTTAATCAAACCATGATACCTGTATATATTTTATCTATATTTTGTTACTTTAGTGCAACATTCCATCTTTTAATTTTTGCTTCATGCTTGTTTTCATTTTAAACATGGAAACCATGTGGGTTATATTTTTATTTTATAACATAATTTATCTTCTATCACATTCCATCAAGTTACTTTTTATATTGTAGTCATTTTTAAAAACTAGAATCATCTAGTTAATCATATTACTATATGTAATCTTTTACATGTCTCTTTTTAGAAATCCATTCTTGTTAACAAAAAAAAAAACCATTTGTTTAAGAAGCTTTATAAGATTTTATATATATTAGAAACAAACTCAGGGTTGTATGCTCAAATATCGGTTTTAATACAAGTTTTTATATACTATACATATATTGTAATATTTATTTTTTATGCTAAAAATACTCAATCAGTTTTTCCAATAATGGTGATCTACACAAAATGTGATGTATACATAATGTATAAAAGTTTTTGATAATAAAAATAATTTATTTTGGTCAATCTTTGTTTATCTCTTCTCAAGTTTCTGTAGTTTGTGTGTTGTGGAAAGAAAATGAATGCCACCCCTTGCCAACAACCATCTCTCTCACATATTGACTAACTCCAAGCAAATAACAATTTAGACAAGCAAAAAACAACACAAAATTCTACAACGTGGACAACATGGACTTCATCTCAAACGTACCCTAGTTACTAACCAATGTTGCTCTACCTTGAAAAGTCAGTAACGTGGAAACAAAAATGGACGACAAACATACCCTGGTTACCAACCAATGTTGCTCTACCTTGCAACGTGGAAACAAAATGGACGACAAACATAACCTGGTTACCAACCAATGTTGCTCTACCTTGGTCAAAAGTATGACACGTGGACACAAACATTCCACCATCACTAGCACAATATTTACATTAGCTGCTCTACCTGCTCTACTGTTTTCTTATCCCTATTCTACTACTACTACAGTGTATGGGCACAGCCAAATGTCCAGCACTCTCCCTGACCATCAACAGGTGGGTACTCACCTATAGGGCAAATAGAATCCCTACTTTACCTAACCAGTGCATTGTGGTGATGTATTTTTCATGAAAACACTGCTGTTAAAATTAATGTAAACAATTTTGAAAGTACTTATTTTCACTATTTAAAACATTTATACTTATAAATTTCTCATGCTTTAAATCAAAATTAAGTAATTTTTGGAAGAAAAAAAATTATGCATGTATCACTACCAAATATATTGGCAAAATATGGAATTTTACACCATTTTCAAAAAAAGTTCTCGAACAAATCAATTTTTACCAATTTTAAATTTTTTTGTATGAATGTTCACCAAGCATGATTTTAGTAAACATACCCTAACCCCTCTCATATACAGATCACATTTATGCTTATTAACAGATTAAACTTTACTTCTTTAAAATGGATCTCTTCATAAAAGTCTCAAGCGAATTAGAAAAGATGCCCAATCTGAGATGAGTGGATTGTAGGCAGATTCCATGCCTCTGCTGTACCATGGATCTGGACAGTAGAAGGCAGATGGCGTTGATATCTAGCCTAACTGACAATACCAATTTCAGTAAAATGGTGGTCGGACTCTACCACACCATTTTACATGGCAGCATTAGTAAATCAGAGGACCATCTGTACTATGGAGATAATAATGGGGATGAAAGTTTTGGCAGAAAGGGTGCAAAATACTTGCATCCTTCAGATGTGTAACACAATATTGAAAATGAGCAAAAATCTGCCTTAAAAATACACTATAATCAATCTTTAAGGTATACAATTACACTTGTCAGAGTATTAAGAACAGTGAAAGAACATTTTAAATCATCACCTTAGTGATATGTCCATTATTAATTAGTTAATATTTTTATTGACTGGTGAGCACATTTCTTTTTAAACATGTTGATCGAACTTGCATGTATTATTACCATAATTACAATGACATGAATGATAATAGAAGAAATAACAGCAAATTACCAACTTACCAATGCAAGAAACCACAAACCTAACCACCCATCCAATACTGATTGATTCTGCTTCCTAGAATAAAAAAATATATTATTATTTTTTTAATTTACAGAACTAAAAATTGCTGACAACTTCTTGAACCAGCCCCCATGGAATCAGGAAGTGGGGGTGGAGGAGGATGAGATGTCAGAAACCCAAAGTGAACAATCTGTAGATGAGGTACAATAACCATGTACCTCAATTAAGGATGAACAATTTTAATAATGTATCATGCAAAATAATGTATGCTAGACATTTGTTTTTGTTATTATAAATTAAATATATATCTGTCTCTGAAAGACGACGACAATAAACGTGCAACAACTACAGTGCCTACCATTAAAGGAGAACTCAGCGGGTGACAGATAGATTTGGAAGGGTAGAAGAGGACATCTTAACGAAGTTGGAAATTTAGTATTAAGTAGTGTAGCATCTATACTTTATTTATAAAATCTACGTCGACAATGACTAGAGATGCCTTGTCTATTTAACCTTCTAGTAATTTGGAACGTATCGTTAACATATTACCAGGAGATTTCAGTTAAACAGTCAATACCTTAAGACGGGTGCCACATGTGGAGCAGGATCTGCTTATTCTTCCGGAGCACCTGAGATCAGCCCTAGTTTTTGGTGGGATTCGTGTTGTTTATTTTTTAGTTTTCTATTTTGTATCATGTGTACTATTGTTTTTCTGCTGGTCTTTTTCATTTTTAGCCATGGCGTTGTCAGTTTGTTTTAGATTTATGAGTTTGACTTTCCCTTTGGTATCTTTCGTCTCTCTTTTAAGAATGTCTAATTTCTTTCAGAACAACAATTTGATGCCTTTTACACGTTTTTGTTCCTTACTCCCTTATTTAAACTACATGATAGCGTTGAGGGTATAAAACCACCATGTTCTACATTTGAAACCACTGTACTAAGTCAGGAAAATGAAAATTCTTTTCCATTCGTTTTAACAGGAACATATATATTAGATATACTGTTCCCAGGTTTTGATAACTTGTGTAATTATGGACTTCCGAATAGATTTTCCTCTAAATTCAGTATTTTAGAGATTTTACTTTTGAATCTTTCATCCTTCAAACGTTCCATCCCTTTAAGGTTAACGAAGAATTTAAGAGGCCTAAAATCATACATACCATCAAAACAATGGTTACACAGCTAGATATAATAATAATTTTGTCATTTGTAGTATGTGACAGATATTTTCGAAAAGATGTATACGATTACATAAATTATCAATATTAATTAACGAGAACCGTATACTCTTTCTGGTTGGTATTCAGGTAGAACATTCATTCGTAGATGAGTTAAACAAAGAATGGTGTTAACAACTTTTGACAAGCAACGTAGATGACTGAAAGATTACAGGTAAATATTACAGGTCATCAGGTAAAACGGAACATAATTTTGTCATTTAAAGTATATGCAATTTGTGTGTTGAACACGTGGTGTTCAATAAAAACACATAGCAGTCGTAAAGGACATGTCATGATTGAACGTCCAAGCCCTATGTTTATCGAATTCAATCTGTCTGACATGACTTGAATGTTAATCAGTGTTTCTTATTTACCATGTGTTAAAATGGACATGTTTTATACGAAAAAGGCGTAGTCAAACAGGTAAACTGAAAATATTTTGGTCATTTTCAGTATGTAATAAAATTCATTATTATGAACACTTACGCTTCATCCTCTAAACCCGTTTCCTATCCGTTGTAAAATATTGAGAGGATAAGTTAGGAGTTTTCTGAATCATACGATTGCATATAATTTAATTGTATACTAAACGAATACGATTATATCCGGGTCACTCAGGTAAGCTGAAAATAATTTTGTCATTTACAGTTTTATTCAACAAAATCCGCGCATCAGTTTGCATGTGACCTTCGGCAGCCATAGTGGCTTGGCTGGATGTTCCTGTTTTATAATTTAATTGGGCTTTTTAGTTTCCCAAGTTTACAAGATAAAATTCTTCCTAGTTTCAATTTTATACCAGGCCTATATAGTCCAATCAATCTCCCTGTATCCACTTCCTAAGGTAAACGGACAGAGAGGCATAGTACCTGAAAGTCGCAAATTTTATAGGACAAAGAGTCACAAATATTTTTTAGACAATTGTTCAAGTATATTTTTAAATATTTTCTTTTTAATACAAGTATTCATTTTATCTTAAAGGAAATTGCTCTTAAACCTTGATTTAAGAAAATGTATGACATTTTAATTATGTAAAGGGTATATTTATTGCGAAAAAGAAGCCATCTATTAAAGTACCATGTCACTTTGACATTTTTTGTTTTCATGACAAATATTTTATCATTATTGATATTCATACTAAGTTGCTTCTTTTAAACTTCAAGAAAATAGGAAAAGAATATTTTCTAAAAGAGTGTTTTCATGTTCAAAGAAAAATAATTTCAAAATTAAAATGTGACTTTTTGTCCTACATTCGTTCTGAATACAGACATTTTGTCCTCACAATGGGGGTACTCTATATGGTCTTGTCAACAGGTTGAGAAGGTCCTGAGAAATGGCGTCCTCCTTATGTGGTAAAAACCACTGTGCCTGTACCATAATCATCTGACCACGATACTGAGGAAAACTATCAGGGTGGTCCTGTTCGGAGTCTATCATGACATTCAAGTGATCGGAAGGAACGTGACGACGCACGTTGCGTGTTGCAACATGAACGCACTTGCACGTTTTGAACCCTTGCAACTTATCTTTGAATTCGTAGGTGGCCTATTGAAAGGCTTAATTTCAGTCCCTATCCAGCACACCCTCATTTTCCAGGGGCAGTCAATAAAGACAACAGAAGTATACCAATGTTCGAAACTCTACCCCAAGGGTGACTTGGGAATGGAAATATGGTCACTTGGTCCTCTCCCGACCGGCAGTAAAATGCTTGACGAAGTGGGGCGTCCGTTTGACTGTGCGGGATGTATTAAGTTCGCAGTCACGTCCGGTCAGAATGAGGACGTTAAATCGGATTTGTCGTGTTAAGAGATGTATCAAGTTCGCAGTCACGTCCGGTCAGAAGGGGACGTTAAATCCGATGTTTCGTTTAAAGAGAGTGCCACGCTCTTTGCACGTTAAGATCCCTTGCAACAACTCTTTGAGAGCCCGTAGGTGGCCTGTTGTAAGGCAAAATTTCTGTCCCTATCCAATATACCCTCATTTTCCAGTGGCAGTCGAAATTTCCCCCGACTATCATCCCTTATGGTATCTATTGTGATAAGACCTACCTATTGTATTTATTGTGAACTTGTTCTCGTCCTGAATTTGCATGAAATATTTGCCATTGGACATTAAGCAACCAACAATCAATCGATCGAAACTCTAAAATCGTAAGTAAATAACAAATCCGGTTTACAATCTAAAACTGAGGGAAACGCGTCAAATATTTCCCCAACCATCATTCCGAATGGCCTCTTTTAAGACGAGACATACTTATTGAGATTCATATTAACTTGTTCTCGTCCTGAACATGATTGCAATATTTGCTACTGAACACTAAACAACCAACAATCAATCATGTTACAACAAGAACACCTCTCACCTGACAGTACTGGTCCCTCTGGTTAGCTATCCCTGTCATTTCCTCTGTTTTACTCCTTGGGCATACATATGATGCAGGCTCAGCTGCTACTTGGACTGAGTTGACAGTTTTTAGGATTGTGGCACTTCAAGCACTAAACGTGTATCAACCAGTTTGGTTAGTTCGGTATAAGAAAAGAGACTTCGACAAGCTTGGTCCATGGGGGTGTCTTCTCCATCCTGTGGGTCTAGAAGAACACCCTCACCATCCTGCTCGCTCATCTACTAAAGATGGACGTCGACGATACATGATTGTTTTATGCGGACTCTGAAATGCTAAAAGTACATTGTTTTGGACTTGATTAGTGTCATTTTGGTATTTGCTCTTTACTTGAAGAAAACAAAGCAGTTCTGGATTTTTCTTTTCTTAGCATCAGCGAAAACTGCATTATTGCACTATTTCCTTTATAATGCGTACCCCTTAACATAATCGATTGCCTCATCAGAATCTATCGCTAAGTGCAAGGTTTTGAATTTGACCATTATCGTATAAAAGAGGGACGAAAGATACCAAAGGGACAGTCACAGTATAACCTTTCCAACTGTGAACATGTACCAACAATTTTGATTATTGCAATAGTCTGGTGGATAATTCGTTGATGTAAAACTTCCTACTTGTCCATTAAAAGTTCTTCCACATGTACCTGTGCTATCACTTAAATGCAGAAGTATAATGTTTTTCAAACGTTGGCGATACAGAAAGCTTTAAGATTCTTTTTTTTATTTTATAGATTTAAGGAAGCGTTCTAATCTTTTGTTAGCATTAAAAAAATAATTTATGAATAGGAGACAGTAATGGCCAACTAAAACAGAAGTATTTAAATTTGGAATCTTAAGTGTATCTAAATAAGGCTTAGTTTATCTATGCCTGGAACAAGATATCGTATAGCGGGTTATTTTCGCGGGTGTATAATTAAGCGATTTTTATTAAATAATGTATATGAAATATTTTGGCGGATTCAAAACTTATATCTATTACTTTGCATGAAATTCAGAGAAAAATTGACACCCAGCGAACTTAATCCGCTATACGGTAATCTTAAGTATTTCAAAGAATTCATATTAACGTTAAGCAACCACCAATCAATATAATAGATCCCAAATTGCCACACTAACATCATCTAAATTTTAGAGATGGAGAAATGCTTTGCATTTCACACTTAAAACCGTATCTCTTTGCGAATGTCGTTCCTAAATTCTTTGTTCCATGTCAAAAATCAAAAGAATGTTTGATTTTTAAATACACAAAGGCTTGTGATTGTCAAATCTTATATCATGAATATAAAGAAAAAAACAATTCTACTGGTTTCAAAAATTTAGTCCTATAAAATGTATTAATATCACAAACTATGAACATTCAGAATTTTAAATAACAACAGTCCAGTGTTCTTACAGGATTTTTTAATAGCACCAAGGTAACGCGTGCTCTTGGTAAAATAATTGTTAAATGTGTGGTTTCGCGTTGCGTCGCTTACCTATATTTCTAGTAACTGTTATTGTATGTCTTTTGTTTTGTTTTAATACTGTGGTACTGTGTCAGAAAATTATTGGTAAAAAAGAAGTAAATCAATAGCCAATTTGTATACTTGAATATCTTATTAAAATAAATAAAACATGATTCATAACCATAAACATAGTTATAGTATTAATATAAAATAATTATAGTTATTTAATCTTTTATAAAATCTATGATCAATTAAAATAAAATAACAATTAATAGTTCAACTAAAAAAAACTTTCCAGTTTCTAGATAGAAAATTGTTGTATACATATGAAGGGATTCCTGTCTTCAAGACTTAGAATTTACAAGAACTTATAAAGTTTTATTATTTGAACCAGGTTATATCTTAACTTCTACTAAAACAATTATAAATATTTGGACATTTTGCCATAAATACATATTTCATGTGAATTCAATATTAACCTTTCTTGTGTTTGGTGGTAAGGCAAACCAAAAATGTGTTTCCTTTTACATGGAATTTCAAAATAGGGTAGGTAGGTGTAGGCTTTTTTTTATTATAAAAAATGGAAAAAGGGGGGGGGGGGGTGAAATACAACATATGTATTGAACGGTATACTTGAAGTATATATTAAATAGTTGTATTACCTTTTCATTTCAGCAATGGTTGATACCATGAGAAGATCTATGTCTAGATATAGTAATTGTTTTGTTGATACTATATATGCTTTTAATTTTGAATTCCTTTGCTAATTAACTGAGAATTGTACATATCATCTTAAGTGAGCAATAAAGTCCAAACCAAAAAAAATGTAACCGTACTGTATTGATAAGACGCGCAAGGACAAACAATACTAATCAACTACATATCTAAAGACAAATGAAAAACAGACCATGAAAAACTAGGATTACCTCAGGTGCACTGGAAGGAATAGCAGCTCCGACTGCTTGAAATTTTAAGACATGAAACGCGATATGGTTTGTGAAATGAAATGTATATTTTGTTTCATAGCTGAAAATTTTGAATAAACAGTAGATTTTAAATGAACATAAGATTTTTAAAATACATTTTTGATATACTCACAGTTTTAATAAAATATATGTTTACAATAAAAATGCACAACTATAATAACTTTAGAGTTCTTAATGTCACTGATGTTGATAACAGTTCTTGGTTCTTTGAAAATAATGCATTATAGTGTTATTTGATTCTGATGGTCTTTCACTAGTTGATATCATTGTACAATTGTGCATTCTGATTAAGTCACAAATAAATCATGAACTAGAAACAAATGTAAAATTGAATAGTCCGAAAGGTACACAACTAATGTTCAACTGTAAATATTCCGGTTCGAATTGTCGAAACACTGTCTTAGTTTCTGGCATGCTGTACGGTCGGGATGCTGATGTTTGGTGTCAGGTTTTAAATTTCGTTCTCCAGTTATTGTAGAAGTAAATGTTGGTGTCAGCTTTATAATTTCCTCCGACATATATTGTAACACATAATAATAGACCGGGTCCTCACCATATATTATAACAAGAAATTAGAGGACATTACTATCCAAGTGAATGGTATATGGATTGTTTGTATATTGTGAAATTAGCCGTTGTGTTGATTACCGACAGACTCAACAGACGAACTATATCTGTGAGAGCTGGTTCTGGATCTTAACATGATGTGGGGGGAACTAGCTGTGACAATGCCAAGGATGGTACATGGCATTGCTGCCGATCTAGAGGCAGGCCGGGATCGACTGACACCTGGAATATCAAGAAACTCGCTATTTATTTTACAAACATAAGATCAAAGTAATTACAATATAATTTCAAAGTTCACAATTTGAAGTCAAAATAAGTTGAAAACAATAATAAAATACTACAAAAAATTGACGTTAAATACGAAAAAATAACAATAATAATTACTGTTAAAATAAACCTCTAAATTAAAATATTAGTTACTTATAAACTTTATTTATTTTTTCCCAAAATAAGATTAAAAGAAAAATAGTTTTAAATCTAAATTATTATCAAAACCAAGAGACTTACCTAGAATATCAAGAAACTCGATATTAATTTCATAGCGGCTTGATAAGTTGATATACTAAGTTCTGAATGTCCTAGTAACCCTTAACTGACTGTAACAAACAAATGATTTGCTGACAAAGGCTGACCTTTGTCCGACCTCTTAAGATGCTCTATATAACTTTACTAGACATATATAATTTGGCAACTGCTGAAGTCTCATTGTCCAGACAAGTTCAATAGTTTATAAAAGTGCTTATTTGACATATTTGAAGTATCCTACGCTTGAAAAATGTATAGAACATTTAAACAATAATTTTATGTAAAATAGTTTACAAAGTAGAACTTATATACAAAGTAACATTAACTAATAAACTCTATGAAATAAAATAAACTGCATTTTTCTATTACAATATATATATTCCCGTCCTCAATATGCATGAATTATTTGCCACTGGGCGTTAAGCAACCAACAATCAATCAATCCTTAGAAGAAATGACAGTATTTAATATTGGAATAGGAACAAGAGGAAGGATTTTAGGGATTATAAGTAGAAAGTAAGTTCTCTAATGTTCAAACTTAAAGGAGTATGTTCGATAAGGTCCTAAAATGGCCCACTTTTTTAGCGTACATTTCAAATTCGGATTTATCGACCAATATTATGATAAATTATAGCTAATACATTGACTAGCTAGGATATAAACCATTTTGTTGAAAATTTTACGTTTCTGCGTTTCATTATGACGTCACAAGTTGTACTCTTATTGATTTTTCACGAAAAGTCAATGAAAATGGGTAAATTGCCATAGATTATTGGACAGGAAACAAAGAGCGCATACGTCGACAACAAAGATCTTTCAAAATAATGTTTGTGAAGACATTTCACATGTTTTATTTGAATCTTAAGCTTGTCGACGCCTGCGCTCTATGTTTCCCGGTACTTTATTTGGTTGAAATCTAGCTGATTTTGTCAAATTTCACCAAAATCCCTTATCATGAACATTTTGGATGTAAAAATCAACGTGTTAGAATTAAACTTTGACAAAAACAGTTCTGTTTAACTTTCTAACATGTTTTTAAGGCAACTTAAAACATTCATTGTCTTTTAACTATGAACTTTATAATTCGGGCCAAATATGGCCCTTACCGAACTTACTCCTTTGCGTACAGGTCTTCTGTTTCTAGTACTTCGTCTTAAAGGTTGAGGTTGATTGTTCTTATGAAGAATATTTAATTTTTTTAGCTTTAGTTTGCAAATAATTTATGAGCTCTCTTATTTGTCGGAAAAAGCTTAAACTTCTCCTCAATGCTCTATCCAGTTGCTCTATGTAGTAAGTAATGCCTCCTGAGAAATAAAAAAATGTAAACGAAGATGATATATTCCTAGCAACAGATGATTTTTGAATTAAATAGTATATAAAATTTTAAATATTTTTTACATCTGATGTTCATGTTCCTCTATTGTAATGGCATGCGTTGTTTGGTTATCAAAGTGAATAATTGTCCGGTTACCTTTAAATTAAAAAAACACAAAGTTCTGTTCAGTTGGAATACACAGATAGTACACCAACTGAACAAACTTGTGTATATAGTATTATCATACCTTTAACCAATTAAAGTAATAAACTTTTGCATCTTTGTAGAAACCGACGAATTACCCTTGTTTAAACTGTTAACTTCCCCAATACACTTATAAGTAACTTGTGTAATGGTGTTTACGTAACATGGTCATTCAGTTTTCTGAATGGAGTGATTATTTAATCATAAACCCCACTGGCTAAATTTGTACGTAGTCAATAAAATGTTATGCATGGTCATCTATCTGGACAAGTGCAACTTAACTATGAATACACTACACTTCAAACTTTGGAGAATATTTAATGAAAATCCCTCTACAATATATTTAAAAAAGTTTTAACATTTATATGTTCCCATGTATATTTGTTGACGGTCAACTTCCAGATGCAAGAACATTTGTGGTTATAATGGCATTGGAGTATGATTAACTGATATATCAAACACTAATAATATATCACATATCTTAATTTATTGCCAGTTAAGAACAATCTACTGTGTAACATAATAAAAACTCTAGTTTAACATCACAAGATTAGTTTTCTTTGATTTAATCCGCCAAAACCTTAAATACATAACCAGAATATTCAACAACGACTAAAAAAACCACAATCATCTGAACAGCATTAAAGTAATGACTCAACCTTCAAAACAGGGTATATTTTTAAAACAGTTACAAATGTCAATTCATCCCCAAGGGTGACTGGGGTATAGAAATATGGTCACTTGGTCTTCTCCCGACCGGCAGTAGAACGCTTGCCGAAGTGGGGCGTCCGTTTGGCTGTGCGGGATGTATCAAGTTCGCAGTCACGTCCGGTCAGAAGGGGGACGTTAAATCCGATGCCTCGTGTTAAGAGAGTGCCACGCTCTTTGCACGTTAAGAACCCTTGCAACAATTCATTGAGGGGTCCGTAGGTGGCCTGTTGCAAGGCAAAATTTCTGTCCCTATCCAATATATCCTCATTTTCCAGTGGCAGTCCAAATTTGCACTACCATCATCCCAGATGGCCTCTATTGTATCTACCTACCTATTGTATTTATTGTGAACTTGTTCTCGTCCTGAATATGCATGAAATATTTGCCACTGGACGTTAAGCAACCAACAATCAATCAATCAATTGTCAATTTGCCCCAACTGACTTCATTATTAACCAGACTAAACAATTTGTTCAAACTTTTTTATATTGGATATTTTTAGATATTACATGGCATTTTTCATATCGCATGTATTATCAGCCCTCCCCAAGGGTGACTGGGGAATAGAAATATGGTCACTTGGTCTTCTCCCGACCGGTGCCTCGTGTAAAGAGAGTGCCACGCTCTTTGTACGTTAAGAACCCTTGCAACAACTTTTTTGAGGGGTCTGTAGGTGGCCTGTTGCAAGGCGAAATTTCTGTCCCTATCCAAGATACCCTCATTTTCCAGTGGCAGTCCAAATTTCCCCGACCATCATCCCAGATGGCCTCTATCGTATCAACCTACCTATTGTATTTATTGTGAACTTGTTCTCGTCCTGAATATGCATGAAATATTTGTCACTGGACGTTAAGCAACCAACGATCAATCAATCAATCAATCCTCAAATTTCTCTTTAATTTCTGATTTAGTGTTGAAGGTGTCACTACCAATCTTTACGTTACATTGGTTTGCAGACTTTTGAAAGGTATGTACATGTACAACAGAATCCTCTCTGAGAGGCGTTCCTGCCAATGGTATTAGCATGATTTCTCCATTTTCCCTCAGTAAGTGCCTTAAAGTTGCAGATATTGCATAGATATGGCATTTGGTTGTTTGGAATATGTCCAAACATAAAGTGTTGCACAGCTCCTTTCTTGTTTATATGCTCAAAATTACAAAGCCTACACTGCCATACTGTGGTTCCTATGACGTCTGACATTCTCTAAATAAAAAAATATCAAAATCTAAAAAATTGTTTTAAAATTCATAGATTTGAAATATTTTATTGGGAACTTGCTCTTGCCCAAATTGGCATGTTTTCATTACATGGTTTTAGTCGATCATGGTGAACTACCTCAGTGCGGAATTAACCGCGAATCTCATATACAACGGGGCTGAGCATTTTCGTGATAACAAAAGGACCAAGCCATGGAGAGCGAAAAAGCAACATTTTTTTCTGTTCTGAGTATATTAAAAAAAAAATTAACAATAAGCTTATGTCAGCAACAAAATACATTATTAAACCACATAGTATGAAAATTATATATACATGTATATTACAATAAAAAATAACTATTCCTTAATGTCATCAAATTTTTTGGAAATAAACATTTTAAATTTTTTTTCTCTCTCTTAATTGACATTTTTTCCATTTCTGAATATTGTCTTGATATTTTATCGCTCGGATCACTGTCTCCATATTGTCCACTTTATCATCCACAATTTGTTTCGCCTGCTGGACTATTTTTATTTCCTTTCCATCTAATCCTCTTATTTTGTTTCCTGTCTGTGACGTCATTACAGTGTTAGTCTTGTAATTATATTTTTGTATTATACTTGTTTGAATTCGACATGAAGACATTTTACCCAAAATAATTGTAATCCTCAATAAAAAGAAAGAAAACGAAGGAAAGAAGTAATTTCAGAAACTATTTTTTTCTATTCATCCATTAAATTTTTCCAAAACCGTTTATCATCAAATATACTAAGTCCTGTTTTTCGAACTTTGATGATGTATAAAATATGATTGCCACTTCGAATTAAGTTCATATCGTAACAGTCGTTTTATTTTCAAATAAACATTGTTTATAGTAGTTATGTCTAATCTGTTGACCAACGGCACATTTAGCAATCCCCTTAGCAGTTCGTTTATCCGTTTGAATATCATCTCCATTATCGTTTACATCATATATCAAACTATACACTTTTGGTCAAAGTCAAACAAATTCCTCTATTGTGGTACCTGGAAAGATATGCTGTAAATATAATAATTGTTATTTAAGACATGTGTAATTGTTTTGTTGTAACTTAAATATTTAGTTTTCGTAGTTTTCTTTCTACAATTTACTATTTGAAAGTTCAGTTCTCGCGAATTCTTATAGTTAAATGTAATTCCTCGGATGTTACAACATGTCAAGTTTCCGTCATTATCGGGATTTTTTATAACCTTTATTCTTATAATTTAATGCTATTCCTCGGACTTTACAGCATGTAAACTTCCCATCTTTGTCGGGATTATTCAGTTTTTAAACGTAATTAGTATAGTTTAATGTGATTCTTTGGATTTTACAGTGTTGTGATCCCGAGTAAATATGAGCACTTACCCAAGAAGCTGATTGGCTTTATAATCTCTTCTGTAGGGAAGATTGTCTCTTTGGTTTCTGTTAGTCTTGTTTCTATATATGGTTACCGGAAAGAGAGAGAGAAGGCATCATAGGAACGTGCAACTTCCGGCAGGGTCTGGCTTAGTACCAACGAATACCACACTCCCCCAGCTTGATATTTTTTTGTTGTACGTTTTACAATTTATTGATTTTGCCAAATTGTCCAAAATAATAACAGTGAATTTTCCAGGTGGGCCCCTCAGATTAGACAAGGGTACTAATTATTTGTTTTTTTTGAGATTGCTAAAATAAGTTAACCCTCTTGGTACGTACAGCCAGTCCCTTACCCCTTCCAGCAACGATCACAGTCCCCTCACCCCCTTGATTACAAATGTAGGTGGGGCTAGTAAGTTACTATAATAAACTTAAAAAAATGAACTTAAAAATAACTGTCCTCTCTGGACACCACGTGCCCTTGTTTCTGGTCAAACCGGATTACCTCCCCTGTACACCCAAAATAGACATTGGGGAAGGCATCCCTCCAACGTCTTGCTTCCTGCCTGCCCCTTCAAAGCAATGGAGATGGATCCTCTGCTGAGGGGCCACCCTCTCCCGGACTATGGTTAGGACTTTCAGGTGCGCCTCCGCACTATGGCGATCCTCGGGAGCCCCTCTAATTCGGAGAATGAGGAGAACCTCTGGCCTCCCCTTGCACAGGTTCAGGACCCACCTTAGGGTGCTAATTTGCATTTGAAGAGGTGGGTCCCGCTGGCTTTGGTCAAGTGTCCATCTTTATCGGGATTTTTCAGTTTAATGCAATTCCTCGTATTTTAAGTTTCCATCTTGATCGGGATTTTTTCAGTTTAAAATCGTTATTCTTATAGCTAAATGTTACTAGTATTCCTCGGATTTTACAGCATGTAAAGTTTCCATCTTTATCGGGATTTTCTAGTTCTATGATTGCAAGGTAAAAATACCTTTCACATACTGTTTACATATGTTTTATAAGCATGCTTTACAAGGAATTTCAACCTGAAACACTAAAACATTTTCAGCATTGATACATATAATATGTTAATTAACACTAGAAGATGTATTGTGATTGCCAACGAGAAACTGCATATGAGACCCATAACATATGTAGTTTGCCTTGAGAACTTAAAAAATGAACAAATTCCCTACACCATACCAAATATACATATATATTATATATAAATAATATATCAAAAATGATAAATAAATAAATTAATGTGTATCCCAAATTGATGTGTGGCTATCAACAATGTCCGTCTTGGGGAGATAAGGTTTACTGTGAGGCAATGGAGGAGGTCGGACTTTATCATCACGTCGTCTTTCTTCAATGACGTCACTAAAGCTCATTAGACGCTTCTTTCTAAACAACAGATCCTCAAATAATTCTTGAACGTAACCTAAAAAATAATAAATTGTTCATCTACACAGAGTCTACAAACAATTCTTCATGAACATTATATCAACTTAAAAAAACAAACAATTTGTATTTGCATAAAATGACACCCGAGATATAAGTTTCTGACAACAAAATCCTACATAACTGTTTATATTTTTATTGTGGATATTTAAACCCACAAAATTCCTGGGATAGAAATGCATTTCTTATAGCTGTCACTACATATGATGGCAAAATTCTTCTGTTTTTCTTTCCAAGTTTGTGCCAAACCCTTCTTACAAATCTTCGGTATGCCAAGTATCTATAGGTCCTTCTGAGTAAACTTTGTTTTTTAATAATCATTTAATAATCCACTTTAAATTATCCCCCACGTCTGGAGTCTCTTTATTGTTCATATCCCCTATTACTATTAAAATAAAATAAAAATTTAGAGGTTTAATGAAGAAGAAATTGTCTTCATGTTGTTCTGTAGTAACTATGGTTTTTAAGGATACCCTTGCATTTTATTTGGTGAACATAAAACTACTCCAATCAAATTTCAGATTTCTCCCATGTCCATGTCAAAACAGTGTTTTGTTAAGGCATCACTTACATTGCTGAAACTGATCCTCTAACATCTTTTAAAAATAAAATTAGAATTAAAAATCAAATTAAAATTGTTCATATTTAAAAGTAGCTGACACACACATATGCTAGATCAGAAAAAGGTGATATTGTTTCTAGTACTTTCTGAATAAAAATGTGGCTAATATCTGTCCACGGTAGAAGAAAAAATAACAAAAACTTGTAATTCAAAATTTGCTTTTTGCCTTTGATACAATGGCAATGAATTTTATGATTCTTAGGTAAGTTGTTGATCATGGAGGTTAAAGTTGAGAGATTGTTATCTCATCTGCTGGAAGGTTTTTCTGCACTACCAAATTATGCTTTTTATCAAAATATATTATCTGCTTCTTAAAGTTTGATAATTTGATTGTTGGTGTCTACGGATACACAATTTTCCTGTATTCCTTAATGAGAAGTAGTATAGTTGTCAACAGTATTAGACTGGTTGTACCGATGTTGAAGGGTAAATCCGTCTTGACCCCCCCAAAAAAACAGCATAGTTGTTCTTTGATTACCGTACGACTATTATTCTTTCAAATTATAGCTGTCTTACCTGAATAATAATGTAGATCAGAGATAATACAATCTTTTTCGATATTGATTGAAAAAACCGTTATCCGGAAACACATGGAAACTGATAGAAGTCATCCCAAACTCGGATGAACTATGAAAATTTTCCGAAAATAAGACTATATAATATAAATACTTTAATATAATTATAATAGCATTATTTATCTATATTGATGTAATATTTATAATATTTTGTAAACAACTAACAATATGCAGTTTATCTACCTGAAGAATCCCTGAACTTCTGGTACTAATGAAACAGGGACCTTCACTGAGATAGCTGTGTCAGTGGAGTAATTGTTAACAGCGAGCAATACTGTTGTTGAATAAAAAAAAAAAAAAAAATCCGTCTTGATTGTGTATTGCTGCTTTTCTCCGGGATTCCTAAAAAAGAAGTTGGTTAATAGTACATTATAAACCCATAAAGCATTGGCACATAAAAACGAACGCATTACACATGTTGCTCATCGGAATTTGTCATGGATCTTGGTTGGTGATTGGGCGTTGCTCCGGGGGGAGATTATTGATTTTCGATACTAGTATCTAAATTTACTTCTGCTTCATTTTCAATTACGGTTGCCTCCTTTCGTTTGGATTTGATATTACTGTTGAATAAATGTAAGATGACTGGCTTGCTAAATTGGCAGAAACTTCTATATCCATCCCCTCTAATTCTTGGATGAGTTTTGTCTTACTCCACGTGGATGGGTCTTCCCTAGAGTCTACAGGCGGGCGTTCGTAAGGCATTTTTCTTTTCGATTGCCTCTTCGACTTTCAGGTAGCCATAATCATGATAATGTTAATAATAAAACTTGATTATAATATTACAATAACAAGTTACCACTCACGTGTGAAAAAGAAATACAAATATCCAAAGTTACTAAAATCCAAGGAAGGAAACTAAATCAAAGCTTAAAGTTCAAATCTAGATGACATATAATATAAAAGTCTAAATCGTAGAATAAAAGAATAGTACTGGTATGGTATAGCACACAATTAAAGAAAATATTTTCTTCACATTATAAAAAGCGTCCTTCAACAGAAAAAACAAAGATGAGTTCTGCAACGTGTATCTCTTCTAAATAATGAAAAACAAATAAGAGTATCAAATGCAGACTCGAGCTTCTTTACACGAATAAACCACGCCTAAAGTATATGTAAGCTTACATAAAATCATAAAAAATTGTTATTTTTCTGAATTATTATGAGACTGCAAACGAAATTTCCAATACACCAACAAAATTGATAGCAAAATGTTCTACTGTAAAAAAGGTTCTCACCCATCCAAGTATTTACACCAAAAAATGCTTGCACATCTCATTTTGCGCCAACCCATCCATCGAATAAATATTGAACATTCCCAGTAATAATAATAATATTGATTTCAACAGATACAGTAATCTGCAACTCTTTTTATCTTTATGTAGTTTTATCTTAAATAATTATTTATATTAAACATACCATGTGGGCAGAACACTGTAAATATACCAGGAAGGAGAGAGATGGTTGACGGCTTCCTTTCTTTGTACAAACTTTTTTCATCTATTTTCTTGTCCATAACATATAATCCCCTGCATCTTATCTTTGGTAAATTTGAAAAATATGCCAGAGCATCCTGTGTGATTTCAGATGTTTCATGTTCATCAATTATAAAAGTTTTAGTGGTTATATCAAATACTGCACTTATTATGTACCTCTTAAATTGTGGAAGGTCAGGTACTGCACATATTAATTCAAACAAAACTGGTATAGTGCTTTGAATACTTTTCGTTATATGAAGATTTTGCCCGAAATTTTTGTTGTCACTGATATATTATATATTTTTCTAATTTATCATAAGGGAGGGTAGCACACACTGACGAGTTTCAGGAAAGCATCCTGATAAAATCTGGATGATTGCAACAAAAGAAAAATATTTAAAAGTTAATGCTTCATTTATACAATCATACTAATGATAAGTGACTTGAAAAACGACTAACCAAAGACAAATTACGACAACCCAAATCGTAAATCTATATGACTGAATAAGCACACATGTTCTCTAAATGACAATCAGTAAAAGCTATTGTCTAAAGTAGTTCCGATCCCTTCTAAACCTCGCATATCTAAGTCGACAAAACAACAAACATCATAATATAGCATAGTGGTATATATATTTATTATCTAGACTACTAAAAATGTGACAATATAATCAATAAATGAATCTTATGTTTTCGCTTTCTCGGGGGCTACTCACTTTATAAAAATCCATCCAATCTAAACAATAATTTGAAACATTATTCTAAAAATAACATATTAACTATAGAAGGCCGTGGATACCTGCAACATTGTTTCGGCTGCGGTGGTTACCAGCAGCGGGGTATCGATACCAGCAGCACGATATGCAAAATAATCCCCTGCTTACTTATAAAATAATAATTGAAACTGATAATTCTTAAAGAATATTTACTATACTGATGTATAATTGACTTCGGGGTAAAAAATAATATCCCCAAAACTAACATGACCAATAGTAAGTAGCCGAAATATTTAATTCATATATATATGAATACATTTATAAAAGGTAAAGGTGAGGGCAGGTGGAAACAAAATAAAAAAACTGCTACGATGAACTGGCAGCTTAAAACGAGCTATTAATACTTGACTTATATCTCCTATCTGATTGGCTAACCAATCTTCTAAAATATCTCAGTTCTCTTAGCAATTTTTAAAAATAACTCTCTCCGTTATCTCAATTTGTATTCAATAAATATCCCACCTGGCGTAGGCAGGAATTGTTTATCGTAGAAACTAAAATTTAAATCTTAAATTACCATTTATAAAATCATACTTTTTCTAGTAAGTTACTTATATAAACGACTAACCAAAGACAAATTACGACAACCCAAATGTTAAATCTATATGACTGTATAAGCACACATGTTCTCTAAATGACCATCAGTAAAAGCTATTGTCTATAGAAAAGGGACGAAAGATACCAAAGGGAACGTCAAACTCATCAATCTAAATTAAACTGGCAACGTCATGGCTAAAAATGAAAAAAAGACAACAAAAAACAATAATAGACTTGACACAACATATAAAACTAAAGAATAAACACGAACCCCATCAAAAACTAGGAGTGATCTCAGGTGCTCCGGAAGGTTAAGCAGATCCTGCTTCACATGTGACACCCGTCGTGTTGCCATCCAAAAAATAAGGCCTGGACGCAGCCATGCTACATTTAACAATTAAACAATAACCCAAAGCTGGAATGGACCTGACTCGATCTTCGTAAAAGCGAAGTGGGGCGTCCGTTTGGCTGTGCGGGATGTATCAAGTTCGCAGTCACGTCCGGTCAGAAGGGGACGTTAAGTCCGATGCCTCGTGTAAAGAGAGTGCCACGCTCTTTGCACGTTAAAAACCCTTGCAACAACTCTCTGAGGGTGCGTAGGTGGCCTGTTGCAAGGCTAAATTTCTGTCCCCATCCAATATACCCTTATTTTCCGGTGGCAGTCCAAATTTCTCCGACCATCATCCCAGGTAGCCTCTATTGTATCAACCTACCTATTGTATTTATTGTGAACTTGTTCTCGTCCTGAATATGCATGAAATATTTGCCACTGGACGTTAAGCAACCAACAATCAATCAATCGTAAAAGCGAATTTACCGAAATTCTTTACTTTCTAGTGAAAATTGTTCAATGAATTACTGTTTCAATGTCAGGTACTTATATCAACTCCCATGCCAAATGCAACTGTTGCAAACACAATTCGAATAGAACTATCTTCATTTGGGAACTCATACAACACATGATTATTGTTTGTTTTTGCTGTAGACCTATGCTACATTGCTACAAGTCTTTTGTCTAAAATATCTTTATTGTGTTCAATACCACTTACAAAGTACTCAAACAAATATGCACATGAAAAAATACTCCAGTAAAAAACAATTGTCTCCCTTATTTCAGGTATCAATATTATAGAAACATTAATTTTATAAAGAAGAATGGAGAAACTTATGATTTATTCATTTTAGTGGTAAATGTATATAATTGTCATTTTATTATGTCTTTCCAATTGATTCGGCTTTCTTGTAAAAGTCACTCCTGCATAATTTCTAGGGTATAGGGTTAGTGTGAGCTACCAGTTATTGCGCTATTAGTATTTGCATCATTTTGTTTTGTCTATCTGTTTCATTTTATTTTTTTACATTATGAAAGTCACTAAAAAAATCACTTAAATTAATATTTCATTAAATCAAAATTTCATTAAATTAAATTAAAATTGTTGATTTTTAGTTATTTTTTTCATTGAATTTCTTTGAAATTAAAGATTAATAGATGACCGAACTGATACAAATTCTTATTTTTACAGCATCGAAAGTACTGAAAGCCGTCAAACTGACAATAATATGGGCAGTGTTAGCAGTCATGGATCAAAGTCCTGTTAGAAATAAAATAAAAACTTGAGTTTAGTGGGAAGCAAAAATCAAGATATATTTAAGTACTGACTGTCCATAGCTCTGTAAATTTTTCGGGTATATAAATATTGTATAATGACTATTTGTTCTGATTCTTTATCTAGATTTAAGTGATATTTTGTTGTACAGTGTGCCAAATTTAGATGTAAGGATGTTTTGTTAAATAAAATTCCCCCAATTGATTTCTACAATATTTATCATTTTGCAAGATAAGGGTGTCCTCAGCAAAATATGAAAGTATTATGACCACTTTCTTGGTAAATAAGGGAGATAACCAACCATGAAAGGTCAATTTAATGATTCTTTGTTTTCTAGAACTGAAACTTTTGTCTTTTGATGTAGGCTTAACTGCTGCTTTTGGCATTATGTATGAAGGTAAATCAATTCATGAAGATGTGTCATGCACCATAGTGACCATAGTATTGTTGACCTTGAACAAAGACTTCAAGGTGAAAATGATTACCATATAAACAATTTTTTGTTTGCAGGTCTTAAAAGTGACAAAAACTTTGCACACATGTTAATGCTATGACTACCCCACACTTGTAAAATTCAAAGTATTGATAACAGGATGAAGGTATTGGACAGACCCAAAAAGTAACTACACTTTTCAACTTATCACTGTCAGGGTGTTGTATTGGCCAATTACGAATAATGAAGTCATTAATTCTGCCAAGTATTTTCTGTAAGAAAAAATATTGGACCTTAAATGTTACAAGTACCAGCAATTAGGAAATAGTTTTCAGACAGACCAAAAAGTGACAACATTACAACAGACAACTCATGACTATTGGTTCTCACTTCTATAGATTGAATGTAATAAACAATTAATTTCTCCATAAGCAACAATGGTTGCCTTTTTCAAGATACAGAATTAATCCACATTACTAGTCCCCCCTATATATTGCTCCTTATTCTAAAAAGGGACTATGTTGCGAATACTTAGATGCTTTCCCTTTTGGGGCCCTAGCCAAACGCTGAAAAGATACAGTGCTAATGAAGCATCTGTTTTACACTAATCAGAGATCAGGAAGGGGCCCAAGATATGTTAACTGGTTCTTAGTTAGAAGTATAAACTGAACAAACACAGGTTTGGGACAAAGAACCACAGTTTAATAGTTTCTTTGCATATCAATAAAGCAATACATGTAAACATAATTACAAACAAAGCAAATTCCAGTTGAAAATCTGTGGTACTCCTAACACAAAGTACATAATAACTGTGAGTTCTAATAATAAAAAAAAAAAAACCTGCACTCATATGGACCCGATTAGCCATAATCTCAATTCTGAATACCATGTTATGTTCATAAAATGGCTGTGCCAATACAATCTGTTAACCTATAGATGTAATACCGGTACCACCATTGATTTTCCTAAACAGTCCTTGATGAATTTGCACTTTTCAAAGAATTGTACAGAATTATTTTTTTTCAAATAAAATATACTTTCTTTGACACATTCTGTATATTAATGTTTTAACCCAGGAGCCTGTAATTCAGTGGTTGACGTTTGTTTACGTGTTACATGTACATATTGGTTTCTCGATCATTTTTGAACATAAACTAGACCGTTAGTTTTCCCCATTGAATTGTTTAACATTGACATTTCGGGGCCTTTTTATAGCTGACTATGTGGTATGGGTTTTGCTCATTGTTGAAAGCGGAACAGTGACATAAAGTTGTTAATTTTGTGTGTCATTTTGTTCTCTTGTGGAAAGTTGTGTCATTGACAATCATATCACATCTTCTTTTTCAATATTTAGCATGAGTAAGGTTGTATCCTGTCCAGCACTAGTACTATATTTAGCATGAGTAAGGTTGTATCCTGTCCAGCACTAGTACTATAGAAAAAGATGACACTGTACATTATATATTGCATGTAAGAAACTAACCATAACTGGATATTAACCAATAAAATTTTCCTACGCAACTTTCTATGATTTAGTGGTATTACATCTATCACAAGTTATTCCTCAGTTCATGTAAAAAAAAAATAGTAAAAGATGTGACAAAATAGATTTGAGGCCATTTTCACTGTCTCTGTTAAATGATAACTGTAGATGTTTCAGACAAAGTCCACTATGTGCTAATCGTCTAGCTGTTAGCTTGGTGATGCGCGAGGCCCTTATCAATGGAATGTAAGAATCTGTTAGCAAAGCTGAATTGAATGGAAAAAAATCCTTTTCTGAATATTCAAAGTGCTCAAGAAGTTGAAATAGACTTGTGACATCAGTAAATGCATTGTGAGCATCAAATTCTACAATGTAAGTAATTTTGTGACCAATGTTTGTTGTTAATGAAGTCCTATGTCTGTAGTTTTGAATTTCCTTCTTGCCAATCTTATTGTATCAATGCACCCATCAATATGTAACATTAATTCCGAAAGAAGACTGTGCTGACGTAGTTTGTTCATCAATATGGGAATGTCAAACGAAGCAATGTTATGACCGAAAAGAATGGGTTTCTTCTTTTTGCTAATAAACTCGATAAATTCCAGGAGTACAATCTGAATATCTCTGCTTTTAACTGGTTTACCATGATGGTACATCTGATCACAAGAAAAATCAAAAGTCAATCCTGTTATTTCTGACGATTTGGGTGAAATGACCTCCCTAGGTGACACATACTCATTAAAAACAGTGGTTCCATCAAATGCAGCTAGCTGAGTTATATCAGAATTTCTTGATAAAAAGAGGTCCAAATAAAAAGGCACTGGTTGATAGAACTATCCTTATTACAGTTTTCATCCTTCAAAGCATGTATAATTATGTTCTTATTGCTCTCTGGTGTCTCCGAATGAAAAATCTCAACATACTTTGTGCAACTGGGAAGTTCAGTAGATTGTAGTTCTAGGAAATTCCTTTCTTTTCCTCTAAGGCATCTACCAACCATGTCATACCCATCTCGATTTAATTTTTAATTTTTGAGGACACAAGTTTGATGCAAGAGTTGTTGGGCGACATATTTATTTCTTTAGTATCACCAGTTAATTGCATTCAAAGCGCGAAATCGCTGTAAAGGCAGTTAGTAACAGGTTGTGTGTATTTCTATAAAAAAAAGAAGATGTGTTATGATTGCCAATGAGACAACTATCCACAAAAGACCAAAATGACACTAACATTAACAACTATAGGTCACCGTACGGCCTTCAACAATGAACAAAGCCCATACCGCATAGTCAGCTATAAAAGGCCCCGATAAGACAATGTAAAACAATTCAAACGAGAAAACTAACGGCCTCATTTATGTAAAAAATGAACGAAAAACAAATATGTAACACATAAACAAACGACAAACACTGAATTACAGGCTCCTGACTTGGGACAGGCACATACATAAATAATGTGGCAGGGTTAAACATGTTAGCGGGATCCCAACCCTCCCCCTAACCTGGGACAGTGGTATAACAGTACAACACAAGAAAGAACTGTAAAAATCAGTTGAAAAAGGCTCAACTCATCAGATAGACAAAAACATACAAGTGGACGTGGCCCGGTACTTATACATCCCGACACAAAAAGACACAATGAACAGATCTGAGAGTACTCGCAGTTATCTGACAGCTAGTTCTAAGCCACTAACAACTAATAAACAAAGCATGTCTCTAAGACTAAACACTCAATCTAGTAGTTCTAGTCCAGTTATATCATTATCTTCCATAGTACAGAAGTGGTTTGTAGTATTTAAGATTGAGAGTTCTCTTGTACCTAGTTCACCTATATGTATTGTCTACTGTTTACAATATATTTTCTGTTCCTCGCCATGAAATGCTTTTTTAAGACATAAAAGAAATTTTCCTTTTTATTATAAATAGACTATTTTTAATTATTGATTATATACGCATATTCAAGGACTCCCATCCTACGAATAGTTCACAAAGATTGAATAGTCAATGTACTCTGTGTATTGCAAGAACATCAAGTAACATCATGGTAAATGTACATAGTAACATGTCAACTCTCTTGATGACCATACTTTTTCCAAGCAAAATAATTTTTCAGTAAAAACATGTTAAAGTAATCAATCTACCGGTATGAAAACAATGATATCTGGTGGTCATAATAGCTGTCTCATTAGCATTTTAACCACTACCCATATTTGCTATTAAGACAATACATGTAGAAGAAAATGATTCAACGCAAAAACAAAACTTACTTGTAAATCTATGAAATTCTCTTTACGGTATGAGTTTTTCTCATTGTTGGAGATTGTACAGTAGTAGCGTACTTGCAACCTTAGGCGTTACTGTTTGACGTGAACTTGACTGATCGGTGAAGGATGTTTGACTGATCGATGAATGATCGGTGACCCATAGGATCCGTCAGATAAGTCAAATAACCTATGTGAGAGTTACCGTGACAACGGTCATCGATCAATCAGTCAATCAAATTTATGCACGGATCGGACGGATACGTATATATTTCAAATTCTTATGTAAACCGAACTGAACAGTGTTTACAATCCATAAACGCGGACCTCGACGAAGACACCAATATTTACACGTTAATTTGTAATAAAATTGGTTGCAATTAAAAGTAATATGTATTAACAGTAAAAATGCTTAATTAAAGCGTTAATTGTTTGCGTTGATTAATAGTTTTGTATTAAATATTGTAAACATCAGAGACATATATAATACATTATTGTATTACATGTGTCAGTTAACATGAACCTATGTAATTATGTTTTCTAAAAATAATCACGGATTTTTAAACTGAAAACTTTGAATAAAATAGAAATAAATCTTTGATAATTCTTCACTTGTTCCTATCAAGGATTTGTATAGTAAGTCTTACTATACAAATCCATGTCCCTATGTATTAGTAATTTTCTAGCACATTTGTTTTTAATTTATAGTTTTTTTTAATAGTTAAGTCCTAATTATCATTTCAAAAAAGAAAACCAGATAAGTTAATAAATATACATTTTTTTTATGATTAAAAATAATGTTTATTTCTGCCATTTATAAAACATGTAGCATAGTAGGCTTAAGTCCAGCTTATGATTCAAACGGAGTAGGCTACTGTCCTGGCAGATTTTGTTGTCGTTGATGAAATAAATGTTCATATAATTTTATATTTTCATAAAGCTCATATTTCAAACTTTTCAATGAACTAAAATTTGTTTACCAGACTTATTTTGAAGAAGATATTTAACTGTATACTTTGATTTTGAACTTTACTAATTTCAACAAAATTTCTTACGTGAAACGCTACTGTCCTGGCAGATTTTTTTACCTTTAAAAGAGGCAAAAAATATTAAATCGTAGATATGTAGAAAGATTATTCCATAATCTGTATAATCGTACATAAATATTATGCCAGACAGTTGTTCTGAAGAAAATAAAACAATTATATGTAAACTTTTATCGACAATTTCAGCCATTTCTTTCTTAAAATTTAACGGAGTAGGCTACTGTCCTGGCAGATTTTTTTGGTGTTAATGTCATAAAAGTTCATATAATTTTATATTTTCATAAAGCTTATATTCTAAACTTTCCAATGAACTAACATTTGTTTACCAGACATTTATTTTGAAGAAGATATTTAACTTTGTATTTTGATTTTGAAATAATTTCATCAAAATTTCCAACGTGAAAGGCTACTGTCCTGGCAGATTTTTTTACCTTTAAAAGAGGAAAAAAATACTAAATTATAGATTTTTAGAATGAATATTACATAAACTTTATAATCGTACAAAAATATTCTGCCAGACAGTTGTTTTGTAGAAAATATTTCAATTATAAGTAAACTTTTCTCTGCAATTTCAGCCATTTTTTTCATAAAATTAAACTGTCCTGGCAGATTTTTTTTAATTTACTTATTATTTATTTTTATATATTTTACAAATAATGTAAGTAAATACCCTGTTCTTTATTATACAATTTAAATTTCAACAATATATTAAGTAAAACAAAAGTTACAGATAAAAACGTATCGAAAATAACTGTCCTGGTTTTATCTGTCCTGTTAATAGACCTTCCCACTTTTTCCTACGAAAATGCCGATAATTTTCCGCCATTGGAATTTTGTACCTTTTATAGTTTAGAAAAAGTCGTTTTTCTTAAAATTAAAAGAATGCCAGAAAAATCATTTTAAAAATTTGTTCGCATTGTTAAAAACTACCAGAAAGACATCTCCTTTTTATTTAAAAAAATGACACTTTTTTATTTGAAATCGACAACTCGAGATAAGTTTTTTTAAAATTAGAATTGAGATATAATAAGAATTAAAATACTTTAACTTTTATTTTTGTGAAATAAGAATGTCGTTATTGCTTTATTATGATAAAACTTATTAACCGCCATATGATTTCAGTACTTTTTGTTCATCAAGATTAGTTGTTCTTCATCAATTATGTTTACTTACAGGAAAAAGGAATAAAAATTTTGTACTCATTGCCTAAAATGCAATATTTCTTCTCATATTTAAAAATATTGTAGCTTCAATTGCAATCAGTTGTTATCAATTATTTTAAATAACCAATTTTGTATAAAAAATTGTATATTTGAAGAATAAGTATCTGTTTACTTTTGATTTTGTTGAATCAGAATGCAATTATTTCATTTCTTCATTTCAATGGAAATTTTTGACCACCATTTGATTATTTTTTTACTGTATATAGTTTAAAATGGGTATTTTTTTCTTAAAATTAAAAGAATGTCAAAGAAATCATAGTAAACTTTTATTTAAAATACCCAAATTCATTCTTCTTTTTATTAAAAATGAAACCAATTTATTTGAAATCAGTTTTTTTTAACATCTCAAGACAAGTCTTTTAATAAGATTAAGATATAATAAGATTTAAAATCCTTTAACTATTATTTTTGTGCAATAGGAATGCATATATGAGTTTATTTTGATACAAATCATTAACTGCCATATGATTTCAGTACTTTTTGTACATCAGGATTGTCTGTTCTTCATAATATATGCTTACTTTCAGGAAAAAGATTCAAAATTTTTGTACGCTTTACCTAAAATGCAAATATTTCTTCATTAGGTTGTTTTTCATAGATTTACAGGAATGTCAGAAGAATCATACTTTAATTTTTTTTTCAATTGTTCAAAATTACCAAAACTATTCTTGATGTTATTAAAGTGATACTTTTTTATTTGAAATCAGCTATTTTTAACATCTCAAGACAAGTCTTTAATTAGTATTGAGATATTATAACAATTAAAATACTTAAACTTCTATTTTTGTGGAATAAGAATGCAGCTATTGATTTATTTTGATACAAATTATTAACCATCATATGATTTTAGTAACTTTTGTATGTCACGATTGGCTGTTCTTCATAAAATATGCTTACTTTAAGGAAAAAGATATAAAATTTTTGTTCGCGTTGTCCAAATTGCAAATATTTCTTCATTTTCCTAAAATTTCTTGACCGCCTTTGAATTTTTGTACTCTTTATAGTTTGAATAGGTTTTTTTCATGAAATTCAAAGAATGTCAGAGATTTCATACTTAAGTTTTATTTGCATTGTTTAAAATAATCCAAATTATTCTTATTTTTATCAAAAATGATACTATTTGATTTGAAATCAGTTATTTTTACCATTTTGAAACAAGTATTCTTATCAGAATTGAGATATAATGAGAATTAGAATACTTCAACTTTTATTTTTGTGGAACAGGAATGCAGTTATTGACTTATTTTGATACAAATTATTAACTGTCATATGATTTCAGTAACTTTTGTACATCACGATTGACTGTTCTTCATAATATATGCTTAACTTTAAGGAAAAAGATATAAAATTTTTGTATGCGTTGCCCAAAATGCAAATATTCTTCATTTAACTTAAAATTATTGACCGCCATTGAATTTTTGTACTTTTTGTAGTTTAGAATAGGTTTTTTTTCATGAAATTCAAAGAATGTCAAAAACCATAAAAAATTTATTGTTTAAAATAACCCAAATTATTCTTCTTTTTATTAAAAATATTACTATTTTATTTGAAATCAGTTATTTTTACCATCTTGAGACAAGTATTCTTATCAGAATTGAGATATAATGAGAATTAAAATACTTAAACTCTTATTTTTGTGGAATAAGAATGCAGTTATTGACTTATTTTGATACAAATTATTAACCGTCATATGATTTCAGTACTTTTTGTACAACACGATTGGCTGTTCTTAATAAGATATGCTTACTTTAAGGAAAAAGATATAACATTTTTGTATGCTTTGCCTAAAGTGCAAATATTTCTTCATTTTACTGAAAAGTGTTGAGTGACTGTTGACTGCCATTGAATTTTTGTACTTTTTATAGTTTAGAATAGTTTTTATTTTTCATGAAATTCAAAGAATGTCAGAGAATTCTTACTAAAATTTTATTTGCATTGTTTGAAATAACCCAAATTATTCTTATTTTTAATAAAAATGATACAATTTTATTTGAAATCAGTAATATTTACCATCTTGAAACAAGTATTCTTATCAGAATTGAGATATAATGGGAATTGAAATACTTTTACTTTTATTTTTGTGGAACAGGAATGCAGTTATTGAATTATTTTAATACAAATTACTAACTGTCATATGATTTCAGTACCTTTTGTACATCACCATTGGCTGTTCTTCATAAAATATTCTTACTTTAAGGAAAAAGATATTAAATTTGCGTATACCTTGCCTGAAATTCAAATATTTCTTCATTTTACTGAAAATTATTGAACGCCATTTATTTTTTGTACTTTTTATAGTTAAGAATAGGTTTCTTTCATTAAATTAAAAGAATGTCAGAGAAATCATTCTAAAATTTAATTGCATTGTTTAAAATAACCAAAATTATCATTCTTTTTTTTTAATTAAAAATGATACTATTCTATTTGAAATTAGTTATTTTTACAATCTGGAGATAAGTATTCTAATTAGAATAGAGATACAATGAGAATCCAAATACTTAAACTTTTATTTTTGTGGAATAAGAATGCAGCTATTGATTTATTTTGATACAAATTATTAACCATTATATGATTTTAGTACTTTTTGAACATCATGATTGGCTGCTCTTCATGAAATATGCTTACTTGAAGGAAAAAGATAGGAAATTTTTGTACGCGTTGTTTAAAATGCAAATATTACTTTATTTTACTGAAAATTATTGACCGCCAATAAATCTGCTTAAAATTATTAACCGCCATATGATTTCATTACTTTTTGTTTATCAGGATTTGTTTTTCTTCATAGATTATGCTTACTCTAAGGAAAAAGATATTTTTTTTGTACGCATTACCTAAAATGAAAATATTTCTTCTCATATTAGACAATATTGTAATTTCAATTGCAATCAGTTGTTTTAAATGATTTTCATGTTTTTTTGTATAAAATGCGAATTATTCAAGAATAAATCTGCTTAAAATTATTTCTTTCTTTTTAAGGAATATATTTATGTTAACCACCATTGGATTCTTGTACTTTTCATTGTTCAGGAGTAGTTTTTTTTTATTAAGGTTTAAACAAAGACTATCGGAAAAATATAATGTGATGTTGTTTGTATGAAATTATTCATATTTCTTGTTAAAAAAAACAGCATTTATTTTTGTAATATTTTATTTTAAGGTTCATGTTGACCCTTTGGCTAAAATGGCCGTATTTTCACCTCAAAATTTACTCTGAGTACAGACAAACCTGCGCATCTGTAATAAAATTCAGTCATAGCATGCCCTAGATAAATGAATTTCAAGTATGTTTTGTGTTTTAGAAAAATAAAAACTTACCAGGATTTTGCCGTGCACTTTTTTTCATTCCCCCAGAAGGTGCCAAAATGAACTAAGTTTGGAAACAGGTTTGAGAACTTCCCCACAGGTAAAAATTAAAGTGAGCATTTTTTATTGACATGGACATTAGATGGACAATAGATACCTGACAATAATTGGTTATTTAAACTGTGTACCTGAGTGGACCATATCAAGGTAAACTCAACTGTTTGTTAATTTTATCATCTTCTGCAGAGACGAAAAAAGTGTACGGCAAAATCCAGTTAAGTTATGAATTTTCGAAATCATACAATGTATTTAAATTTTATTTATCTAGGGCATGCTATGCCTTAAAACTTTTCCAGATGCACAGGTTTGCCTGTACTCAGAGAAAATTTTGAGCTGAAAATACGGCCATTTTAGGCATAGGGTCCACATGAACCTTAACGGCTTCGATTGTGACAGGAATAAAGAGAGTTCGTGATTATGATAAGTTTTTTTTAAAGAATTTTAATGATTATAAGCATTCAAAAATTTTAAATATTGCAATAACCGATCCTTTCATTTTGTTTTCCCCCGAGTATGTTTGGAAAATAATAAAATCAAAATCGCGATGTAGACACCGTTTCAGAACTCTCCGGGTTTGAAAATATATTACCTAAATAAACCGAAAAAGACCATTCTTTAATAAAGATATTTAATTCAGGTTTTATCTGTTCATTTCTTTTCATTTCAATTCATAGAACTTTGTGAAATAATTAATAAACAAAATGTATCATTGAACTTTCCATTTTCACGAGTCGCCATTTTAATTAAATTAAACGAAACTAAGATTCCGTAATTTGTTATAGTTTATCATGTGACGTATTCAAGGTCAATCCGTCATCAAGGTCGATCGGTACTATCCGTCCGATCAGTCAATTACTTTTCCTATAAGTCTGACGGATTGCTGACGTGATTTTGACGCGAACTTGACTGATCGGTGACTGATCGATGACCGCTGATTGACCGCTAAATAGTAACGCCTAAGGTTGCAGGTACTGTACCTGTAACTGCTTATACCCATTTCTTACGCACTTTAGTTTGATAAACTCACTAAATATCATGTATATACATCGTACCACATCTCCTTATTTCTATATGCATTACAATAACATGAACAATTGCAACTCTAATCTATATATCGACGCAAAATGAATTGACCACTTTCATTTCTGCATCTTTTGTCAAAATAGTTCTTTTAAATGACACAATATAATTTTTTTTATATAAAAATAAAATTTGTATACGACTCTTTAACAGGTATAAAAATGCACGGCTTTGTCATGATTTGAGAAATCTGTGCTGAAAACATAGGCATTGGTGGTGTTTGAGTAATTCCATCTGTGAAGCTCAACATTAGCTCGTCAGTTGGTGGTTGACAGTTATAAATCCTTTCTGCAGGATGAATGACTTTTCAGGAAAACCAATTTCACAAATCAAAACTTTCCTCTAGATTTCTTCCACAATATTCATCCAGTTTAGTTCTTTTGGTTTAACGGGACACCGTCCTGATTTTTATTTTTGCAAAACATTCAGCCTCTTGCTTGCAAATGGTGCATAAAAATAGACGGGGAATGGCAGTAGACAAGTCTCTTAAAGGTAGGTTTGTGCCCTGAAAAAAGTTTTATAACATTAGCTTTTTTGAAACGTGTGAAAGACTAATACAACACACATACCTAAATAACTATAATATAGAAGAGAGCATCATTCATGTCATTGTTTTGTTCCTGTTTACATATTGTCCTTGAAATTTTTCAAGAAAGCCTATGAGGCATAGCTTATGTGTTCCTGTCATTACATTATTAATTAACATACTTACTGCTAAAATAATTCTCAGTATGATATATCTCTTGTAGGAAAACCTTATTATTGTAGCATTCACCAAAAAATCTCAAACAGATGACATTGAATCGTTATTCCAAAAATTATGACGTCTTGAATTAACCCCCCTTTGTATCAGCCATGGCGTTGATCCAACTTTTCCTTCTTATGAAGTCATTATACCCCCGCCTTAAAAAGGGGGGGTATACTGTTTTACCTCTGTCTGTCAGTCCGTCCGTCAGTCCGTCCCATGAAACTTTCGTCACATTTTTCTCAGGAACTACACATCCACCCTTTCTGTAATTTGGTATCAACATTTATATATGTCAGCTATACCGTGTGATGCGTTTTCAGATTCATCACTTGACAACTTCCTGTTTACCAAACACTTGTCTGATTTTACACATGATAGCCAAGTTGAAAATTTTCGTCACATTTTTCTCAGGAACTACAATACAAGGATTTCTGAAATTTGGTTTCAGGATTTATATAAGTCAGCTATACCGTGTGATGCGTTTTCAGAATCATCACTTGACAACTTCCTGTTTACCGAACACTTGTATGATTTTACACATGATAGCCAAGTTGAAAATTTTCGTCACATTTTTCTCAGGAACTACAATACAAGGATTTCTGAAATTTGGTTTCAGGATTTATATAAGTCAGCTATACTGTGTGATGCGTTTTCAGATTCATCACTCGACAACTTCCTGTTTACCGAACACTTGTATGATTTTACACATGATAACCAAGTTAAAAATTTTCGTCACATTTTTCTCAGGAACTACAATACAAGGATTTCTGAAATTTAGTTTCAGGATTTTTATAAGTCAGCTATACCGTGTGATGCGTTTTCAGATTCATCACTCGACAACTTCCTGTTTACCGAACACTTGCATATTTTTACACTATTAATATTATCCACTTGCGGCGGGGGTATCATCAGTGAGCAGTAGCTCGCAGTTTCACTTGTTTGGTAATGCATGTCCTCCTCTTAAATGACACCCAGGTACACAACAAGGACTAGGCATCGTTAATTGTCTTGATTTAAATTGTGGTTGTTTAGCAGTGCACAAACAGAAGTTACGGTGGGAACCGGACGGTCTCACTAATAAGAGACAATAAGAATTTTAGCTACCAACAGCGACAAGAAGAATAATTTAGTGACGAAGCGACACAATAACAAACAAGGGACACACGAAACACTATTCTCTCACGAGACTATTCTCATTTGGTGTGATAGTGTGAAGCTTCACCTATTAACGATGTCCTTATCAAGAACGACGAATTTCACTGTTAGAAAGGAAATAATATTGCATGGTTTTGATTCAATATATTCTTTAAAAGTAAGTTGGAAAATCTTTGTTTTGATTTCCGATTTTTAGCGTTTGCATAAATCATATTCTTTATATTCAATAAAAACTAGACGAAGATTCCCTTTCTTCTTTATAATTTGTAATATAAAAAATGTTTTATAACTGCCCTTTTAATAAAAATTATGCATATTGTTTTTCAATATCTATTGGGAATACGTTGTTTCAATGATATTTGTTATTCATGTATCGTCGATAAATAGTCTTCGTGCGCTTCTTTTCGCTAAATTTATTTTATTGTCGCTTTTTGTCTCTAATTAGTGAGACCAACTTGACAAGATCGGCTACAACGGCGCCACCTATTCAGGAACGATAAGTTCATACTTTATATGACTGAGACCGAAATAACTATAACATCATACCGCTTCACGTACAGAAATGCTTTAAATTGTATAATATGCAATATAATTCATGTTCAGTCGACTTTTAATTGTAATATCAACGACTGAAATGATTTAAAAATATCTTGAGATCGCAGATAGTACTCGAAATTGACCCAATCTCTTTCCACACGGAATTCAAATAATGATATGTTGTAGGCACTGGCTACTGTTACATGGAAATGTAACAATACTAAAAATATTATTGTTACATTGGAGACTTATTGCCGGTATGCAAAGTTGGGTAAAGAACCGATTAATTACGAATGTAACAATAATTATTGAGGCTACGGTTACATAACGTTATTGTTACATGAAAACTTTACAGCAAGTCAGCAATGTACGCTAGATTTATTAAACTTAATTAATTCCTATAGTTTAATTCTTTCATATGTACTAAATAATACTTGTAATAATGATAAATAATACATATCATAATTCAACAATTGATGTTTAAATAGATTTGCGTTTTCATGGTTTTGATGTTTTTAAAGATACTACTCCAGATAAGGAGTGCCAAAGGCGAAATACATAGTACTATGGTTTCAATTTTAAGTATTTTACTGCACACCTACTCTTATTTTTGTCATTATACTTTGAACAATGGATGAAGATATTTCTATTACCAATTTTGTTTAGGGTGAAACATTTAAAACTTGGGATTCGTTTTAAACGAAACTGAAACAATATCAAGACACACATTTCATACAGCTATACAAACTCAGTTCTAAAAAAATAAATGATAAATCAAAAGAAAAGTTTGCTAACTATAACTTTTATAGTGGGAACTTCTGTATGTACATGTACCCATTGAGGACGAAATATCGTTCATCAAAAATGTGTCGGACTTAAACATGCTTTAAAAACCAGTTACTGAATTTGTAGAAACTGTCATTGTAAATAAAAAATACAGTAAAGTAAATGTATGTAATGAATGTATGTATTGTAAATGTAATATAAATGTCTTCAACTGACTTTTATCATTTAGTATATATTACTAGTCCCATCCGTCATTGCTGTTTTCTCATGTAAAAATAACGCAATGTAACCATAGCCTCAATAATTATTGTTACATTCGTAATTAAACAGGTCCTTACCCAACCATGCATTCCGGCATTTAGTCTCCAATGTAACAATATTTTTTATTATTGTTACATTTCCATGTAACCGTAGCCAGTGCCTATTTTGTAATCAGGTTGTCTGCTTATAATGCAAAATAGACATTAATAAAAAGTTTTTAAAACGAACAATACACACTGATCGTTTCTTTATTTCCCAATGTAAATAAAAGCAACAAAACCATTTCATACGATAAAAAGAAGGAGAAAATTAAACATTTCCGTATCTATTTTTGGCCAAATGACCCCCAGCATAGATTTGTTGGATGTCGCGTAAGAAAAGGTGAACATGAGGACTAAAAAGTCCGGCCTTATAGCACTGCCTAGAATCGTGTATAAGACAATAAAACGCTTAATCTTGTACTATTTGTGTGAAGTGAATCTTTTTGTTTCGTACATATATCGAATAGCTAATGCCCGGAACGTAGTAGCGGGAACCAGGATAATACGTAGACAACATACATAACTAATACCGAAATTGAAAACGCTTACGGTTTCTCGTTCATAAACCGAATTCCGCTTTGAATGATAGAAAATGCAATATTAATCATGTTCAGTCGACCTTTCATTGTTATATAAACTTCTGAACTGATTAAAAAATCTTTAGATGTCAGATAACACTCGAAATTGACCCGACCTCTTTCCACACGGAATACAAATAATGATAGTTTGTAATCAGGTTGACTGCTTATAATGCAAAATACACATTAATACCAAGTCTTTCAAAACGAACAATACACACTGATCGTTTCTTTATTTCCCAGTGTAAATGAAAGAAACAAAAACCATATCATACCATAAAAAAGGAAAGGAGAAAATTGAACATTTCCGGATCTATTTCTGGCCAAGTGACCCCTAAATAGATTTGTTGGACGTTGTGTATGAAAAGATTTACCTCATGACTTGAAAGTCATATGAAGATATTTCTATTACCAATTTTGTTTAGGGTGAAACATTTAAAACTTGGGATTCGTTTTAAACGAAACTGAAACAATATCAAGACACACATTTCATACAGCTATACAAACTCAGTTCTAAAAAAATAAATGATAAATCAAAAGAAAAGTTTGCTAACTATAACTTTTATAGTGGGAACTTCTGTATGTACATGTACCCATTGAGGACGAAATATCGTTCATCAAAAATGTGTCGGACTTAAACATGCTTTAAAAACCAGTTACTGAATTTGTAGAAACTGTCATTGTAAATAAAAAAATACAGTAAAGTAAATGTATGTAATGAATGTATGTATTGTAAATGTAATATAAATGTCTTCAACTGACTTTTATCATTTAGTATATATTACTAGTCCCATCGTACATTGCTGTTTTCTCATGTAAAAATAACGCAATGTAACCATAGCCTCAATAATTATTGTTACATTCGTAATTAAACAGGTCCTTACCCAACCATGCATTCCGGCATTTAGTCTCCAATGTAACAATATTTTTTATTATTGTTACATTTTCATGTAACCGTAGCCAGTGCCTATTTTGTAATCAGGTTGTCTACTTATAATGCAAAATAGACATTAATAAAAAGTTTTTAAAACGAACAATACACACTGATCGTTTCTTTATTTCCCAATGTAAATAAAAGCAACAAAACCATTTCATACGATAAAAAGAAGGAGAAAATTAAACATTTCCGTATCTATTTTTGGCCAAATGACCCCCAGCATAGATTTGTTGGATGTCGCGTAAGAAAAGGTGAACATGAGGACTAAAAAGTCCGGTCTTATAGCACTGCCTAGAATCGTGTATAAGACAATAAAACGCTTAATCTTGTACTATTTGTGTGAAGTGAATCTTTTTGTTTCGTACATATATCGAATAGCTAATGCCCGGAACGTAGTAGCGGGAACCAGGATAATACGTAGACAACATACACGTGTATAACTAATACCGAAATTGAAAACGCTTACGGTTTCTCGTTCATAAACCGAATTCCGCTTTGAATGATAGAAAATGCAATATTAATCATGTTCAGTCGACCTTTCATTGTTATATAAACTTCTGAACTGATTAAAAAATCTTTAGATGTCAGATAACACTCGAAATTGACCCGACCTCTTTCCACACGGAATACAAATAATGATAGTTTGTAATCAGGTTGACTGCTTATAATGCAAAATACACATTAATACCAAGTCTTTCAAAACGAGCAATACACACTGATCGTTTCTTTATTTCCCAGTGTAAATGAAAGAAACAAAAACCATATCATACCATTAAAAAGGAAAGGAGAAAATTGAACATTTCCGGATCTATTTCTGGCCAAATGACCCCTAAATAGATTTGTTGGACGTTGTGTATGAAAAGATTTACCTCATGACTTGAAAATCAGGCCTTAAAGCACTGCCTTTAAAAACCTTTTGGCGGATGTTGACTGTGCAAGTTGCACTCAAAGCTAGTACTGTAGCCTCTGGAAATAGAGATCTCAATTCCCCAATATTACCAAACCACTTTCGAAAGGCTTCTGTTCTTTCTCCTTCACCTTGACCCCTGAAAAATTCAAAATATGTAAATCTATAAATACTAGTATCTACATGTAGATAGTTTCCCTTAGACATAATTTATAAAACTACAAAATATAGAGAATGTGTCCAAACTTGCATTTCACATTATAACGGGTCATTAGGGGGGAGGTCTATGTTTTTTTTCCTCCCAATTTGAAAACAAATATTCTGTTCAGAAGATGACTAAAAAATAATATGAATCCAGATTTTCCAATACCTTATACTATAGAGTTTCATTTTGAAAAAAATAATTTTGCAATTTTTCCACTACTATAGGGTACTCAGGAAAGGTACATTTGTAAGTGACCCCCACCCAAATTTTGTTTGTATAAGTTTCAAGAACATTTTGAGACAAACTAAAGTTACAGAATCAAAAATTACTTGTGTATGTGCAGACAGATGGACAAGTGTAAAACTTAATGCCTCGTTTTGGCATATAAAAGGCTGAAGGTACATTTTAATGCTCTGGTCTTTTCTAAACAGTTAAAATTGACAGGTTCTGATATTTTTTTACATATTTTTTTCTCATTGATTTATAGTGTTCATTTTATCAATGGTGGGTACTATACATGAAGTTTGGTTTTGCTCATTGTTGAAGATAATGCTGCCTATTGTTGTGTGCAACTTAATTATTTGGTTGCTCTGCCACAAACTGGTGCTAATACACTTAACAAATATGTTCAGGTATGAAGTCCTTAATCACTGTACTAGTATGCAGATTGTTAGGGGCCAGCTGAAGGACACCTAAATATTATGAAATTATTTATTCATTCATTCATTCCTACGGGTGCGGGAATTCTCGCTACATTGAAGACCCATTGGTTGAATTCGGATGTTGTCTGCTCTGTGGTCGGGTGGTTGTCACTCTGACACATTCACCATTTCCTTTCTCAATTTTATCATTATATATAGTAGGGCTTACAACAATTCATGATACGATCAAGAAGTTGGATTGAAGTTTAAATAATACAAAAAATCAACATACATTTCCTTGAAAAAAGATAAAGAAACGCTGAAATATATGTTTGGCCTTTGATTTGCTTTGGACACCCACTTTTTTGGCCCAAAGAAACATGTACATGTGTTTAATTATACAAGTAAACATTAATATTGAAAAAGGGCATTGCCTGTACTTACCATATTACTATTGTGTGAAACTCGTCAATCACAATAACTTTTATGTTTAACTTCTGCAAACAATTTCTTCATTCTAGATCACCTACTGGTATTATACACGAATTATTACTGATACATGTTGAATGAGTCAAAGTTTAAGAGGAAAACAATTTATCAATTCAATTCAATATTTCACTGGAAAGAGCAAAATAGAGGCGTGATCCAAATACAGACAATTATAATATTAAAACAACACATAAATGAAATAAAGATTCATGTAACAAGTCATGAGCCAATTATATGTATACAAATACATAATAAAATGATAATGATACCATAAACTTATATTTCAGTGCTATTTTAGATTTTCCTACATTAACCTAAAAGAACACAATATAAGATAAATATATATTAGGTATAGGCACGAACTACTGTAAAAGATTATTATCTGATGAAACGGTATGGTGGTCTCTCAAATCAAGAGCTTCTTCAATAGACATAAAAATAGATTTTAGTTCCTTTTCAGACATAGGATTTAACATTTTGTTAAAATTTTATCCAAATTATTTGAATTAATATCATTAATTTTATATTTAGATCTAATTTTGTTATATTGCGGACATTCAATCAAAAAATGAATCTCATTTTCAATTTTGGGCAAAAGTTACAAAATCTCTCTTTGAGGGTATTTTTGATCTTGCATACCTCCCAGTTTCTATTGCTAATGAGTGTGCACTTATTCTTAATTTAGTGAGTTTTTTTCTAAGGTATTTATGAATATTAAAATTTATAGAATCAAAACTTGAAACAAATGAGAGGGGGATCAATCAATTACCCTACATCTTAAAGGGGGAAAGAGTACAAACATCTGACAAATAATTATAAAACCTCACCCTAGTCCATCTTCAGATTGATTGATTGTTGCTTTGCCTAACGTCCAGTGGCTAATATATCATGCATATTTAGGACGAGAACAAGTTTACTTTTTTTTTTTTTTTTATAAGTTTACAATAAATACAATAGGTATGTCTTGAAATAATAGGGGTCATCTGGGATAATGGTCGGGTAAATTTGAACTGCCACTGGTAAATGAGGATATATTAGATAGACAGAAATTTTGATTTGCAACAGGCTACCTACGGACCCCTCAAAGAGTTGTTGCAAGGGTTCTTAACATGCAAAGAGCGTGGCAGTCTCTTTACACAAGGCATCGGATTTAACGTCCCAAATCTGACCGGACGTGACTGCGAACTTGATACATCCCGCACAGACAAACGGACGCCCCACTGCGGCAAGCGTTAATTGTCTATTTCCCAGTCACCCGTCTTTTCCTTTTTTATAGCCATGGCGTTGTAGTTTATTTTCGATATATTACAAGGAGATCTAGAGTGCCTAATTCTTTGAACGAACTTTTAAAATGGTTTGTATGCACATTGAACGACAAATACATATTTGTTTGACGTTTAAATTTTTCTGACGTCAGACACTAAAATCAATCAATGTGTTCGTAGATAGTTGATGTTTTTGTGTTCTGTTAAATTGTTCCTTTTAAAATTGGTATACGATGATGACTGATGTACCCATATTTTGACTATTTTATTTATGCGTCTATTTATTAAACGCATCAATGTAAATATAACGGAATTTGATGAGACTGCCATTAAAGTGACAGGGTTAGGGCTTTAGTACCAGTTTTAATCCACCATTTTCTACATTTGAAAATGCCTGTACCAAGTCAGGAAAATGACAGTTCTTGTCCATTCGTTTTTGATGCGTTTTGATATTTGATTTTTTCCATGTGATTATGGACTTTCCGAATTAATTTTCCCCTAGTTCAGTATTTTGGAGATTTTACTTTTTACAATCCTTGCAACATATTGCGTTTATAAATCGACATTTCTGTAAAGTGCTTTAGTTGGAGATACTGTGTGTGTTGCCGACTGGTTATGGTAAATTTTTGATTTTCGAAACTTTTTCTTTCTTCAGTAACATATTTTATTGATTGTTGGTTGTTTGAAGTCCAGTGGCAAATATTTTATGCATATTCAGGACGATTGATTGATTAATTGATTGTTGCTTAACGTCCAGTGGCAAATATTTCATGCATATTCAGGACGAGAACAAGTTCACAATAAATACAATAGGTAGGTTGATATAATAGAGGCCATTTAGGATGATGGTCGGGGAAATTTGGACTGCCACTGAAAAATGAGGGTATATTGGATAAGGACAGAAATTTTGCTTTGCAACAGGCCACCTACGGACCCCTCAAAGAGTTGTCGCAAGGGTTCTTAACGTGTAAAGAGCGTGGTACTCTCTTTAAACTAGGCATCGGATTTAACGTCCCCTTTTTGACCGGACGTAACTGCAAACTTGATACATCCCGCACAGCCAAACGGACGCCCCACTTGGGCAAGCGTTTTACTGCCGGTCGGGAGAAGACCAAGTGACCATATTTCTATTCCCCAGTCACCCTTGGGGATGTAACAAACTTGAAATAGAAGTGTCACCCCTGAATTCGATTATGTATGAACAGTTATACCGATATGATGAACTTGCCATACATTTTAATGAACATTTATATAAGAGCAGTGAAGCTAAGATAGCTTTAAAAGGAAAGTTTGTGATCGGAAAACCAGAACAATTTGTCAACGAAAAAAGCTTTTCAGCGTCTTAAAAATAAATTGAGTAATATAATCGCTCATATAGGGGTTGATGAAGCACATTGCGTGGTGCGATGGGAAATATGCAGGTAGGTTAATGTCGGATTTCAATTATTTTTTAAAACCCCTTTTTTCTCATATTCATTTTGGTTTTAAAATAAAGAAAATGTATGACCTTCTTGGATCGGGGTGTCATTTATTATAGTACCAGGTAAGATTATCCGATTTCACATCTGGTGTCCAAAAGTGTCACGTGATTTTATGATATGGCCTATTCCCTGTGTAATCTAGTCCGTAGAACAAGTTTCCGCACTGAGCCATAAAATTTAACCGAGTAATAAATGACACTTTATACTACACATTTATTGCTGATCGCTTTCTGAAAAATCATTTCCTGTTATTTTAATGGTATCAAAAATACTCGTCCGTAGTTGTTACCATTGCCATAAATTATGCTTCGTTGATCTATTTCACGTACAATTTTCATCTGCGATCAGTAATTATCTAATTTTGTATATGTTTTTCTACAATTCTTGTGAACTAACTTTATATAAATGTTCACGTTTATAATTTAACATACATTCATTCTTATGTTATGTACGCAACATGTTCTTTGATTTTTATAGGTCGCCTATTATGAGTAAGACAACGTGCACCGGTTTATTCGTCAACTGATGGCTCTTCCCTACCTACCAAAAAGAGCACATTCCAACAGCCTTCCAAATGCTGAAAAGTCATGTACAGCCTAACAACCGGATGTATCGCATGCTAATCTACATTGAACGCAGATGGATATACAGCACCTCTATCCTATCAGTGCGTGGACTATGTGTAAACAACCTATCCGTACACTCAACGACGTCGAAGGCTGGCACAACAGACTCAACCGCAATGCCAAAGGAACAAGCCTTCCTTTGTATGCCATGCTAAAAATTCTCAGTGATGAAGCCAGGTACCTGACCCTGCAGATCTAGTTGGTGTCGGAGCACAAACCAAAAAGGTACACTTTTTTTTAATTTTTAGATGACAACAACGCCATTGGTAAAACAATTAACGGTGCCATCTTTTCCACATTGTTCACCCTTTAATAAGGAATCATCAGAAGCAGTGAAGGTTTGTTCTTTATTGAATTTGAATTAATTTGAGTTTCTTAATAGATATATTCTGTAAATTATGAAAAATATATTTTGCAATTGTTGATGTTTTTTAATTCAGAAAAAAATAATAAAAATAAGGGTATTTCAATTGAGAAGTGAGTTAAGTTTTTCAAAATATAAAACAAATATTTCATACAGATTGATCATTATTTATTGCATTTTAGAACAGCAGGGTAAATTTCGTTTTGTAAACTCAGTTTTTTTATCAGAAAGATAGAAAAATGTTTAAATTATTAAAAAAAAAACACAATATTTAATAAAGATGAATCTGGCATTCTGTAAATAATATTTTACATAGGGATAAAGAGAGGAGAGTCAAAAAAGATCACTCAATAAACAAAAACATTTTTCTTGTAGTATGTGAAACTTCTGGAAAATCATGATCACATGGTGAAGGCTGAGGAGCTTAGAAGGATAACAGCAAGGGCAAAAAAGAAAAAAAATCCCAGACTATTATGTGGTAATAAAGTTAATGCCACTTTTATTTACCACAAAAGAAATGGCCAACTCAAGAGGACAGGGCATTAAGCCAGCCAAGCAAGGAGATACTAGACCACCTCTCGATATCAAATAAAATTCAGACCATAAAAGGTGCATATAAGTGCTTCCACATTTTTAGAATAATTAAAAACAGGTTTTTACTGTTGGAATTTACATGTTTGAAGAACTTCAACTTCATGTTTTTAGCCAATACTCTGTTACGACAGATCATTATACAGTATAACTATTAAACTCAAGCAGACTCATGTTTTTTTGTGTTTTCTGTATCATCTTTTTAAGCAACTTAAGCAATAGATTTTGTTCACACATTTTACTAGTAGCGTTCACCATTCTGAAAACTAAACACATTAAAACTCATTAGATTTGAATCATAAAGAATTAAGGTACATGCTAATTATTGAACATTATCTAAAAACTATCAAAGACTACTGAACTTAGTTTTTACAAAATACAATGTTCTAATATGTTCCATTACAAATTAATACAAAGGAATACAGTTTGCCAATAAAACTTTTAAAAGACATAATGATTAATAATATGAGTATTTTATAAGATATATATGTAAATAAGGAGATAGCTTGTTTCTTCGAACATTTATATGTTTTTGTTTCTCAGCATATTCTGAAGCTTACTGTAAAAGGCATCAGCTAAGCCAGCCACGGAATCAGGCATGAATGATGATGTAACAGAGGCAATTGCCTATTCAAGAAAGTAAATTAAAAAAAAACAGATGCAGATTGAGACACCATCTAAGTGAAAAAAATAAGAACTATTTTCATAATTGAATAATAATCAATTTAATTTTGGAAATTATATGCCCATGGATGTGTGTGTTTTGTTACAAATTATGTTTTTCTAGTATGTTCCATTACAAATTAAAACAAAGGAATATAGTTTGCCAATAAAACTTTTAAAGGAAATAATGATTAATAATATGAGTATCTTATAAGATATATATGTAAATAAGAAGATAGCTTGTTTCTTCGAAGATTTATGTTTTTATTTCTCAGCATATTCTGAAGCTAATTGTAAAAAGCATCAGCTAAAGACAGCCACGGAATCAGGCATCAATGATGATGTTACAGAGACAATTGCCTATTCAAGAAAGTAAATAAAAACACAGATGCAGATTGAGACACCAACCAAGTTAAAAAAAATAAGAACTATTTTCATAATTGCATAATAATCAATTTAATTTTGGAAATTATATGCCCATGGATGTGTGTGTTTTGTTACAAAATATGTTTTTCTAGTATGTTCCATTACAAATTAATACAAAGGAATATAGTTTGCCAATACAACTTTTAAAGGAAATAATGATTAATAATATGAGTATCTTATAAGATATATATGTAAATAAGAAGATAGCTTGTTTCTTTGAACATTTATGTTTTTATTTCTCAGCATATTCTGAAGCTAATTGTAAAAAGCATCAGCTAAAGACAGCCACGGAATCAGGCATGAATGATGATGTTACAGAGACAATTGCCTATTCAAGAAAGTAAATAAAAACACAGATGCAGATTGAGACACCAACCAAGTGAAAAAATAAGAACTATTTTCATAATTGCATAATAATCAATTTAATTTTGGAAATTATATGCCCATGGATGTGTGTGTTTTGTTACAAAATATGTTTTCTTTTCATCTGCATAAAAAATAACAGTATACCAGGATTCGTATTTATGTTTATTTGGTTATTTTAAAGATTTGTGGTAGCGTTGTTTTTTTTTAAATATTTGTAGTATTTGTTATTCTTTAAACAGGATTTTAAGTTTCTGGAAGATTTTTTGTCCATTTTAGGGAAAGGATTTTTAGAAAATTCCTGGTAGAATTACTTTAAATATCTGGTAGTTTTGAAATATCTGGCAGGATTTTTGAAAATTCCTGGTAAATATTTTGTCAATGAGTGGCAGGATTTTTGAAAACAATAATTCTATTAGTATAGTGTATGATTTTAGTTATTATAGTTCAGTGAATTTTCTAAGGATTTTAATTTCTAGGTTGTCAGTTATGTGTGTGTTATCTCACTTGGATTTATTACAATATTGGATTCACGTGTTTATATTATAATTGGAAATATTAAATCTTTTCATTCACCTGTCTAGTGAGTGTTATCTTCTGTCAAGCGTCTATTGGTTAATGGTTTGTTGTGCATTGCTCATGCTTGCCATATGCTGTTCTTCCTTCTGCAAACAGTCTTACCAATTTACTATTACTGTTAGGATGGTTTGCAGAAGATTTAAGAGTTCCTGTAGATATAGGAACAAAGGAAAACGGGAAAAAACTTAAAAGCCGTAAACTAAATAACAAGTACAAATCAAGAAAGATTCGAGAAGAATCTTGCAAAAAGTTTGTGTTGAAATTGTCTAGTAGACTACTGACAAATGAGGAATATCTCCTTTTGGGAAAAGGGATGAAGTTTATTCCTACCCCTAAAGTTTCAAGTACTTACATACGTAAACTAATCATGAAGGATTTTCTTGAACTAGCTAGAAAATTGAGATGTAGATTTCACTACTCTACAAACACAATTAAAGAAATCCATCCTTTATACTTACAAACAGGGCATATACTCCTCCTAACGGAAACATGCCCTTGAAGGTTACATAACTGATACAAAACTTGAAATTTCTAAGTTAAAGGTTAAACAGTTCAAACACAACCTTACACTAGCAGAGCGTACAGCTTTCAGTTATCTCATAAAAGATGACAGCATCTATATATCTAAGGCAGATACAGATAAGATATATATAAAAAAATAATTAAAGTCACATTTTTAAGTTAGAATTGGTTTTAACCCCCAAGCGAGTCTTCCCGTCGACATCAGTAAATGTTGCCACCTGATCACGTGCGACAAGTACATTAGGAGTTCATTCAAGTGAATGGGTGTCGCTTAACATACTCCTCCCGTTGTCGTTGTGACATTTCCCTAGGTGTAAGGGCCACGTAATACACCTCCTCGACTTCGACTACTTCTTCAACTTCTTTTTCATCCTCAAAGTCGGCGGGGTTACACCAGTAATGCCTGTTTTTAAAATATCCTTCACTTCTGGTCTGCTGGTAGTAAACGTTATACAGAATAATTTCAACAGATGGTTTGCAATCCCTGCCTACACTTCCTATTTCATGTAACAATCCACAAGGTTATTTGGATGTCCAAATAAAATGACAGAGTTGCACATCTTGAAAACAAACCCCATCATCAAGGCACTGGTTGATAGAACTATCCTTATTACACTGTTTTCATCCTTCAAAGCATTTATAATTATGTTCTTATTGCTCTCTGGTGTCTCCGAATGAAACATCTCTACATACTTTGTGCAACTGGGAAGTTCAGTAGTTATGCATTTATACAATTTAGAGGTGTCATGTATTGACGAACAGTAAATTATAGTTCTGGGAAACTCTCTTTTCTTTTCCTCTAAGGCATCTACCAACCATGTCGTACCCATCCCGATTCCATTTTTTTTTGAATTTTTGAGGACACAAGTTTGGTGTTAGATTTGTTGGGCGACATATTTATTTCTTTGGTATCAACAGTTAATTGCAAAAACCTTTTGGCAGATGTTGACTGCAAGTTGCACTCAAAGCTAGTACTGTTGCCTCTGGAAATAGAGATCTCAATTCCCCAATATTACCAAACCACTTTCGAAAGGCTTCTGTTCTTCCTCCTTCCCTTGACCCTGGAAAATTAAAAATATGTAAATCTATAAATACTAGTATCTACATGTAGGTAGCTTCCCTTAAACATAATGCATAAAGCTACAAAATACAGAGCACGTGTCCAAACTAGCATTTCATATTATAAAGGGTCATTAGGGAGGGGTCTATGTTTTTTTCCTAACGAAATATCCTGACTCCCAATTTGAAAACAAATATTCTGTTCAAGCAGATGACTAAAAATTAATATGAATCCTGATTTTCCAATACCTCATACTATAGAGTTAAGTTTTGAAAAAACAAAATTGCAATTTTTCCATTACTATAGGGGCTTTACTCAAGAAAGGTACATTTGTAAGTGTCCCCACCCAAATTTTGTTTGTATAAGTTTCAAGAACATTTTGAGATCATAACTAAAGTTACAGAATCAAAAATTACTTGTGTATGTGCAGACAGATGGACAAGTGTAAAACTTAATGCCTCGTTTTGGCATATAAAAGGCTGAAGGTACATTTTAATGCTCTTGTCTTTTCTAAACAGTTTGAATTGACAGATTCTGATATTTTTTTACATATTTTTTTCTTATTGATTTATAGTGTTCATTGAATCAATGGTAGGGACTATACATGAAGTTTGGTTTTGCTCATTGTTGAAGGTAATGCTGCCTATTGTTGTGTGCAACTTAATTATTTGGTTGCTCTGCCACAAACTGGTGCTAATACACTTAACAAATATGTTCAGGTATGACGTCTATTATCACTGTACTAGTATGCAGATTGTTAGGGGCCAGCTTAAGGACACCTACGGGTGCGGGAATTCTCGCTACATTGAAGACCCATTGGTTGAATTCGGATGTTGTCTGCTCTGTGGTCAGGTGGTTGTCATTTTGACACATTCACCATTTCCTTTCTCAATTTTATCATTATATATAGTAGGGCTTACAACAATGTATGATACGATCAAGAAGTTGGATTGAAATTTAAATAATACAAAAAATCAACATACATTTCCTTGAAAAAAGATAAAGAAACGGTGAAATATATGTTTGGCGATTTGCTTTGGACACCCACTTTTTTGGCCCAAAGAAACATGTACATGTGTATAGTTATAAGTAAACATTAATATTGAAAAAGGGCATTGCCTGTACTTACCATATTGCTATTGTGTGAAACACATCAATCACAATTACTTTTATGTTTAACTTCTGCAAACAATTTCTCCATTCTGGGTCACCTACTAGTATTATACACGAATTATTACTGATACCTGTTGAATGAGTCAAAGTTTAAGAGGAAAACAATTTATCAATTCAATTCAATATTTCACTGGAAAGAGCAAAATAGAGGCGTGATCCAAATACAGACAATTATTATATTAAAACAACACATAAATGAAATAAAGATTCATGTAACAAGTCATGAGCCAATTCTATGTATACAAATACATTAAACTTATAATGACACCATAAACTTATATTTCAGATTTATTCTAGATTTTCCTACATTAACTTAAAGCACACAATATAAGATAAATATATATATAAGGTATATGCACGAACTACTGTAAAAGATTATTATCTGATGAAACGGTATGGTGGTCTCTCAAATCAAGAGCTTCTTCAATAGACAAACAAATAGATTTTAATTCCTTTTCAGACATAGGAGTCAACATTTTGTTAAAATTTTATCCAAATTATTTGAATTAATATCATTTATTTTATATTTAGATCTAATTTTGTTATATTGCGGACATTTAATAAAAAAATGAATCTCATTTTCAATTTTGGGCAAAATTTACAAAATCTCTTATTGGAGGGTATTTTTGATCTTGCACACCTCCCAGTTTCTATTGGTAATGAGTGTCACAGGGTGACTTTGGTTACTCACATATATGTTGTTATTTTGGTTGTTAATTCCATTTCGATTTGCAGAACGTCAGTATCTTATAAATGCTATATTCTGCAGACTTCAGTGTATAATACATCTAATTAATTAGGTAGTGTCCACTATTTACTTGGGCATTTACCTGTTAACTTGTCGAACGGGTTGAGTAACATGTCATACCTGTATTTGATGAGCTGACTTCACTCTCAGGTAACATCTTAACGAGTCAAGGTGTGGCCAGATATGTGTTGTATAAAGTTAGTTTACGATATGGCGTGGACACACACACTGGATTTCTGAGGTCCCAGTTTCGGGGTAGATGTATGTAGTTTTGATTTTTTAAAGTATGGAGATAAATTACAAATGGTGGTGAAAACTGTTGACAGTACGACTTTCCATGTTTTTCATCAATAGTTTGGCAACCTACAATATTTGGAGTCGAGTCTAGACAATAGGGCAGCCGTAATGTGTACACCGCTTATGTTGGGCCAGTTTTGTGTAGTTATCAAAAACCAAATATGTAAAATTCCGTAGTATCGTTATTCAGATTCCAAAGCTAAATATAAAGAAGGAACAGTTCATTAAACATTTGTCATTATTATTTCATTTATTTATATTTGTAAATTTGTACAATATTAAATTGTTATTTTGTTTAAAAGAAGTAGTCATTTATTATCTGTAAGTACAAACTCCTAAGTCAGCTCTCGTCTATCCGTGACAATGAGTGTGCACTTATTCTTAATTTAGTGAGTTTTTTTTCTAAGGTATTTAGGAATATTAAAATTTATAGAATCAAAACTTGAAACAAATGAGAGGGGGATCAATCAATTACCCTACATCTTAAAGGGGGAGAGTACAAACATCTGACAAATAATTATAAAACCTCACCCTAGTCCATCTTCAGATTGATTGATTGTTTGTTTCCTAACGTCCAGTGGCTAATATATCATGCATTTTTAGGACGAGAACAAGTTTACAATAAATACTATAGGTATGTCTTGAAATAATAGGGGTCATCTAGGATGATGGGCGGGTAAATTTGAACTGCCACTGGTAAATGAGGATATATTGGATAGAGACAGAAATTTTGATTTGCAACAAGCCACCTAAGGACCCCTCAAAGAGTTGTTGCAAGGGTTCTTAACGTGCAAAGAGCGTGGCAGTCTCTTTACACGAGGTATTGGAGTTAACGTCCCGAATCTGATCGGACGTGACTGCGAACTTGATACATCCCGCACAGACAAACGGACGCCCCACTGCGGCAAGCGTTAATTGTCTATTTCCCAGTCACCCGTCCTTCTTTTTTTATAGCCATGGCGTTGTCAGTTTATTTTCGATATATTACAAGGAGAGTGCCTAATTCTTTGCAGGAATTTTAAAATTGTTTGTATACACATTGAACGACAAATTTGTTTGACGTATACATTTTTCTGACGTCAGCCACTCAAATCAATCAATGTGTTCGTAGATAGTAGATGTTTTTGTGTTCTGTTAAATTGTTCCTTTTAAAATTGTTATACGATGATGACTGATGTACCCATATATTGACTTATTTTATTTATTCGGTCTATTTATTAAACGCATCAATGTAAAAATAACGGAATTTGACGAGACTGTCATTAAAGTGACAGGGTAAGTGCTTTAAAACCAGGTTTAATCCACCATTTTCTACATTTGAAAATACCTGTACCAAGTCAGGAAAATGACAGTTCTTGTCCATTCGTTTTTGATGCGTTTTGATATTTGATTTTTCCAGGTGATTATGGACTTTCCGAATTGATTTTCCTCTAGTTCAGTATTTTTGAGATTTTACTTTTTACAATCCTTTCAACATATTGCGTTTATAAATCGACATTTCTTTCAAGTGCTTTAGTTGGAGATACTGTGTGTGTTGCCGACTGGTTATGGTAATTTTTTGATTTTCGAAACTTTTTTTTTCTTCAGTAACATACTTGATTGATTTTTGGTTGCTTAACGTCCAGTGGCAACTATTTTATGCATATTCAGGACGAGAACAAGTTAACAATAAATACAATAGGTAGGTTGTTGTAAAAGAGGGAGGATGATGGTCGGGGAAATTTGGACTGCCACTGAAAAATGAGGGTATATTGGATAGGGACAGAAATTTTGCTTTGCAACAGGCCACCTACGGACCCCTCAAAGAGTTGTCGCAAGGGTTCTTAACGTGCAAAGAGCGTGGTACTCTCTTTACACGAGGCATCGGATTTAACGTCCCCTTTTTGACCGGACGTGACTGCAAACTTGATACATCCTGCACAGCCAAACGGACGCCCCACTTCGGCAAGCGTTTTACTGCCGGTCAGGAGAAGACCAAGTGACCATATTTCTATTCCTCAGTCACCCTTGGGCATGTAACAAACTTGAAATAGAAATGTCACCCCTGAATTCGATTATGTATGAACAGGTATACCGATATGAAGAACTTGCCATACATTTTAATGAACATTTATATAAGAACAGTGAAGCTAAGATAGCTTTAAAAGTAAAGTTTGTGATCGGAAAACCAGAACAATTTATTATAGTAGCAGGTAAGATTATCCGATTTCACATCTGGTGTCCGAAAGGGTCACGTGATTTTATGATATGTCCTTTTCCCTGGGTAATCTAGCCCATAGAACAAGTTTCCGCACTGATAACTATGCCGCAAAATCTAACCGAGTAATACATGACACTTTATACTACACATTTATTGCTGATCGCTTTCTGAAAAATCATTTCCTGTTATTTTAATGGTATCAAACATACTCGTCCGTAGTTGTTACCATTGCCATAAATTATGCTTCGTTGATCTATTTCGCGTGCAATTTTCATCTGCGATCAGTAATTATCTAATTTTGTATATGTTTTTCTACAATTCTTGTGAACTAACTTTATATAAATGTTCACGTTTATAATTTAACATACATTCATTCTTATGTTATGTACGCAACATGTTCTTTGATTTTTATAGGTCGCCTATTATGAGTAAGACAACGTGCACCGGTTTATTCGTCAACTGATGGCTCTTCCCTACCTACCAAAAAGAGCACATTCCAACAGCCTTTCAAAAGCTGAAAAGTCATGTACAGCCTAACAACCGGATGTATCGCATGCTAACCTACATTGAACGCAGATGGATAGACAGCACCTCTATCCTATCAGTGCTTGGACTATGTGTGAACAACCTATCCACACAAACAACGACGTCGAAGGCTGGCACAACACTCAACCGCAATGTCAAACATCTTGATATACATCTGTTATCAACGATAATCATACCGGAACAAAATTTTATTTGAATTTTTAGATGACAACAACGCCATTGGTAAAACAATCAACGGTGCCATCTTTTCCACATTGTTCACCCTTTAATAAGGAATCATCAGAAGCAGTGAAGGTTTGTTCTTTATTGAATTTGAGTTTCTTAATAGATACATTCTATAAATTATTAAAAAAAAAAATACAAATATTTTGCAATTGTTGATGTTTTTTTTAAATCAGAAAAACTAATACAAATACGGGTATTTCATTTGAGAAGTGAGTTAGGTTTTTCAAATATAAAACAAATATTTCATACAGATTGATATTATTTATTGCATTTTAGAACAGCTGGGTAAATTTCGTTTTGTAAACTCAGTATTTTTAGCAGAAAGATAGAAAAATGTTGAGAAAAAAACCCCAATATTTAATAAAGATGGATCTTGCATTCGGTAAATAATATTTTACATAGGGATAAAGAGAGGGGAGTCAAAAAAGTTAACTCAATAAACAAAAAATCATTTTTTTTGTAGTATGAGAAACTTTTGGAAAATCATGATCACATGGTGAAGGCTGAGGAGCTTAGAAGGATAACAGCAAGGGCAAAAAAGAAAAAAAAATCCCAGGCTATTATGTGGTAATAAAGTTAATGCCACTTTTATTTACCACAAAAGAAATGGCCAACTCAAGAGGACAGGGCATTAAGCCAGCCAAGAAAGGAGATACTAGACCACCTCTTGATATCAAATAAAATTCAGACCATAAAAGGTGCATATAAGTGCTTCCACATTTTTAGAATACTTAAAAACAGGTTTTTACTGTTGAAATTTAAATGTTTGAAGAACTTCAACTTTATGTTTGTAGCCAATACTCTGTTACGACAGATCATTATACAGTATAACCATTAAACTCAAGCAGGCTCATTTTTTTTTGTGTTTTCTGTATCATCTTTTAAAGCAATAGATTTTGTTCACACATTTAACTAGTAGCATTCACCATTCTGAAAACTACTCATTAAAACTCATTAGATTTGACTCGTAAAGAATTCAGGTACATGCTAATTATTATCTAAAATCTATCAAAGACTACTGAACTCAGTTTTACAAAATACAATTTTTTAATACTAGTATGTTCCATTACAAGTTAATACAAAGGAATACAGTTTGCCAATTAAACTTTTAAAGGAAATAATGATTAATATGAGTATCTTATAAGATATATATGTAAATAAGGAGATAGCTTGTTTCTCCGAACATTTATATGTTTTTATTTCTCAGCATATTCTGAAGCTTATTGTAAAAAGCATCAGCTAAAGCCAGCCACGGAATCAGGCATGAATGATAATGTTACAGAGGCAATTGCCTATTCAAGAAAAAAAACCAGATGCAGATTGAGACACCAACCAAGTGAAAAAAATAAGAACTATTTTCATAATTGCATAATAATCAATTTAATTTTGGAAATAATATGCCCATGGATGTGTGTGTTTTGTTACAAAATATGTTTTCTTTTCATGTGTATAAAAAATAACAGCATACCAGGATTCGTATTCATGTATCATGTATATGGTTATTTTAAAGATTTTAAAGCACGACAAAATATTTCTAAAAATAGTGATAAACAAAAACGTCAGTATGATGTTCAGGCACATGAGAACACATACAAGACAGGCGATGTAGTATGGTTTAATACTTTTAATCAAAGGCCAAAACTGAGTCCAAAGTTACAAAGGAATTGGGATTGGCCATACTTTGTTGTAGAAGTTATATCGGATTAAATATATAAAATTAAAAAGACAGCAACGTCTAAAATGCAAATTGTGCATCATGATAGGCTTAAACCATTCTTTGGTGATGTTCAAAACTGGGTCAACGAACAAGAAAATCAAAGAACTGACAATACTGTTAACCCTGTGGTTGCCTCTGGAATCTGAAAAATAAATAAAATGTGTTTCAAATTCGTATTTGAAATTTGAAAGCTAGTAAATGAGTTTGAATAAATGAAGAACGCATTTTGTGTGTTTTTTATATATATATTAATCATAGCGAGATTTATTGCTGTGTGTTTATAAAAAGTCATGTGTTTCATTTTTTTTTTAAAATAAAATGAAAAACAGAGGTTTAAGTATAAATAATTACCAAAGTATGCAAGCAAAATTATGGATACTGGTCAACTGTGCTGAATGTTAAAATTGAATATATTCGCAAAACAGTATTTTTATACTTCAGATGGTTTTCTTCTGCTTTCACTGTGGTGCTCAGTACAACCTAAGAAGTCAATTAACAAGACATGTAAGGGACAAACATCCTAAGAAGATGCTTCAGTGCAGATTTGGCTCTTACTTGGTACCAACAAGTAAGAGGTTCCGCCTGATTGAGCATGAAAAGAATGTCCATAGACATATCCTGAATCCAAGAACCAACAACAGAGAACTTGTAATCCCAGAAACCCCGACAAGAAATCCAGTGCCAACCTCTAATTTTAATACAAGACAAAGCTGCACAGTCACTAGGCCAAGAGAAGTAACACCACCAACATCACCTATATTAACAAGGTCTATTAAACCTATTTCTCCATTGTCCGAAATATCCCCTTGTAGCATTTCCTTGAGAATTGAGGATTACAGCTCCGTGTCACCTGTCAAGAAGAACTTAGTGGATCTTTTTGACTCTCCTACAAGACAGGCTGTGGAAGAGAACAGAGAAGAAACTAGTATGGTACCTGAGAAACCAACAACAGAACCCTTCATAGTTACTACTACTTTGCCAGCTATTGGGGATGAAATCTGTCCTGAAGACAGATTTCAGGCTCCACCTTCCCGCTTCCAGTGTTCCTATGAAGCTTCCAAGTGCATGCTAGTGGCCGATAAGGCAAAGAAGACAGGGAAATATACAGGCAGTGTATTGCCAGTAGGATATGGATGTGTTAAGAAAGAAGAAATATGTAATCTGCCAGATGGGACAGTTTACAAACTGTCTGCAACATGGGTACCAGATCCATCTTTCCAAATTTTGAAGTCGAAGGACATACATACAGACGAGCGTCAAGTGCAACAAACCAGTACGCAAACATACGATAAGCGGGTTGTGAGGAAAGTTATTAAGAAAGAGAGAGAAATCCAAACAGAAGATTGTAGAGTGGTAATGGAAACAGGCGCAGAAGAAGAACTAGAGCTGGACATAGAGAAAGAATACATGGATTTTGACTTTTATCATTAGAACAGTTTTATATTCGGACAATTGTAGGCTTTTAGAAATTAGTTATTATGTAAAAATGTATATTTAAGGTAGAGTAATTAGGAAACATTTTGGGTTGGGTAAAGTTTTTGATAGTTTGGGAAGGGATTGGTTATTACGAACATATATTAATGGAACTTAGATGTTTCATTCCAGTTTAGAGTGTTGTGTTGAAACTATACATGGTTGTATATAAAATGCATTTATTAATTGTATTTATTGAATCAATTTTGAAGAAATGTGTATTATAAAGGTATTATATTTATTAATGCTTAAAACATATTTAAGTAAATCAACTTGTCCGAGGTCGGACAATTTTTTAAAGAAGGGAGCAATGTAACGGATTTCGGCCTCGTTGTTCAACAGTTTGTGTCCCCTCCCCCTTTTCATTTTTTATCAAGTTAAATCTCCGTTTAACCGCATTGGATACTTAAATGTTTTTTGAATATGTTTCTTTTTATTAGAGTAAGTTATCTTGGATATTTATTATGAACAGTAACTTGAGCAAAGATAAAAATAACGTCAAGTCCCACCTGAAACTGAGTCGCCTTTCTATTTATTTTTGTACAGTGTAAATACAGAATTTCCTTATACTGGACCTACCTTGATATATTTGTTGATGATTGTATTATGTTGTTTTAATCTCTATATATATTTATATTGAGTGAATTAGTTAACCTGGTTAAGTTTCTAGAGACTCAGAGTCTCTCTTTTTCCTTGTAACGTCCGCCATGTTTACTTGAGTCGCTTTACCGTAAACCGTCAAAGTGCACTGTCGTGAACGGCAATATTACGTTGAAATAGAGTCTTTTGAGTCGCTTTTGACGGCAATATGAAGTCTTTCAAGTCTTTTTGTTGTATATATACTGCACTACCATTGAACGCGTTAGTCGTGATCAGATTACCGTGGCAAAAGGTTGCTTACAATCACAAGCCTAATAATAAATCCTTTCTGCACTGTAACTTACAATTTGAGTCTTGTACTTTAAAAGGTTAGGACATATTTTGTCAGAGTTTTACTTTATGTAAATCATAGATTTATAAATACTAAGTACATATTATAAGGGACTCTAAAGATTAGAGATCATTAGACGAACAAAAAGTTATATACTGAAAAGTACAGAAAAGTCAGAAATATTCCATATTTTATACAGAGACTCACCGACGCAGTCCCGAGTCTTAAGGTCGCTTCTAATAAGACGTCAATAGAGTTTTTCTTCAGAGAAAGTAACAGTTAAAGTTATTCTTGTATTATTTACTCGATATACCAACAGTATAGAAACTGCAATTATTAACGATTCTTTACATATATATTACGAAGTCGAATGTTCACAATGTACAGTAAAACCCGGAGTCGCAACTTATACATTTGAGAAGTCGGCATCACTTATATAATTATAGAAATTTCTATAATTACTTGTTTATAAGAATGTTTATTTAATACATGTGTATATAGAACTTGACCAGAGTACTCACTAGCTTGCATACTATTTAAGTGTTTTTTATTGTGTTGATCTAATGTAAAAAGATATACAATATTGAAATTGTCTGAATGACATACTAGTATATATATAACTGATCATAGTAACACTTCATTAAATCATTAACTTGAAACGAATTAGTTATTTCTGTC
>CM034354.1:89834368-89845474 GCA_019925275.1 Mytilus edulis | reverse complement strand
TGATGATTTTCACTTTCACCATTCATTAGTAATGGTTCTTGTGATATTGCCAGGACACAAATAAATGTAAATAAATCCGGTTTGCTGTCGTTGTGACAGCCTCTTGTTAAAAATGTATTGTCATTCAATGCCGAAATTGTGGAACCCGTGTCCAAAAGAACTCGTAATTTTAAATCGCCCAAAGTAATTGGAAGTAAACATCGATTTATTTCTGTAACTAATATTTTAGCTTGAGGCTTTGAAAATTCTAAATTTGAACAATTTCTTTTAACATTGTTCCCTTTAGCCTGTTCAATGATTTTCGAAAAGGCGTAAATTGCTATTGTGGGTGCATTCTTTTAGAAAATAGACAGGCTCTTGAAAAGTGACCCACTTTGTTGCAAATATGACAAACAACATTACTTGCAGGACATTGAGATCGATCTTGACAAAATCTGTTACAATAAAAACTCCTACGATTTAAAGATTGAGGATTTTGCTAGCGAAGCGGCTGCCAAATGTTTGATTGAATGATTGACGGGGAGGTATTCTAGTAGTTCTTGGACGAGGGAAATTAGGTTGTGTTTGTCTAAATCTGTTAGATATATATGTTTGCTGATTTAGGGTTCTTTAATTAAAATATATCTGTTGAACATAAACAGGATTAGAAGGTTGTTGAAATTAATTTTTGGGGATGACCCGTTTATTGAATTGATAACATTGATTAAATAATCTCTTTGAAAGAATGATTTTCATCGAGAACAGTTTGATTAATTGAGGTTACGGAACCTATATTTGAATTTATAGCTTTTTCTGCCAAAACAGCGGCATGTCGTAACTCTTCAATGTTTTTGGGTTCTTTTGTCATGACAACTGTTTTAAAAGCAGACCTTAACCCATTCATGGCTACAGCTAGCAATATATTATCAGATATATTTCTATTTGTAGACAATTTTAACAATATAGAAAAATAATCAAGTACAGATTCAGTCCTCCCTTTGTTAGGTTGTAATATTGTAAGATCCAACAGATATTGTTGGTCATAAAATCTCTCTTTAAAAACGGAGATCAATTCATCAAAATTAGATTTTTTTGTGGCCGAAACTGTGTCATACCAAATTCTAGCATGGTCTTCCAAATGGAAGGGGAAAGACTCTGCACTCTTGCTTAGTTAAATCATAAAAAGAACAATATTGTTTAAAAGTGTTCAGCCAAGTTTCAGGGTTTTGAGAATTATCACCCTTGAATTTTTCAATATTTAAAGAAGAAGACATGTTAAAAATGTTCATATGTAGTATTGGTGTCCTACCTGCTGAAATAGCTGCTGAAGCGATGAATGTTGTTATTGCTGGTGGTGGTGCAGAGGTCGTTGAATCTGGTGTTGAAGATGCAGATGGCACTGTAGTGGCTGCGGTCACAATTGCTATGGCTGCTGGGGCCGTGTTTGAAGAAAAATGGGACGGCGTCTGTAAAGCAGGCAATGAAAGTTTATTTATCGGTAATGGCGTTCCGGGATACGATTGTTGTACTTGTCCAGGTGTTGATGTCCCTGTAGAATGCGTTAGAAAGGCTTGTGGAATTTTGGGTCAAACCAACCGTTTTGGTTGTAAAGGCCTGATTGGAGTTGAGACACTTGAAGGTATGACCGGGTTATGATCAGGAACAGGTCCAGTTGGTTGGTCACTGTATTGAGAAGGAAGAGTTCACGGATTTTTGACGAACGGTATTGTGGTGTCCTCACGTTCAGGAATTCTATTTTCGAAACGGTATTTAAGTACGAATTGCTCCTCTTCTGGCAAAATGTTCGATTGATGAAACGCTGTATCTAGCTTATGGTGTTCTGCCTCTTTACTGTAATTTAGAGGTGTTTTTCCTGTCGCTTTAAACATCCTGCACCATTCTATTGTGACAATTGTTATTGTGTTTTATAATCCTTGCTAAAGTATTGACGTATGTCACAATAATAACAATTTTATAGTTTCTATTGTGATTACTGATTATCCTATTAACTTTGATTTCACGACCACTACTGATAAAATTCCGAATTATAGACGTTACGAACAGATGTAAACGATTGTTGTTTAATTATATCTAATCTTGTGTATCCAATACTTGACCATCACGTACCCATAAACTAATGTAGCATCTGCCATTTATCCCCAAATACATAACTACATTTTCCTTATGATATATATTGTCACAAATTTGTTTATCTCGAACTTGTACTGACTAATAAATTATATAACAGTCTTTGTGGAATTAAGCATAACTATTACCCTTTTTGATAACAACATATTGATACCAATAATCTATACTGATATCTGAAATAGTTATATTGATAGTTTACAACATCGTTTGTCCAAAAGTCATGTCAAATCTATTTTTATAATTCAAAGCATCAACAATTTATACCTTATATTCATAAATTGAACAATAGCAATATAAAACACAATTTGACATTACAATAAAAACATAATGCCCATAAATGGGGGAAATTCATATTTTGAAGGCTAGTTAATTACTGTCTTCGATTTCCAAATGCTGTTGGCTCTGTATGTTTCTGTTGTTACACTGTTCTTATTGTTTTTTAAGCTGTTCTTTCTTAGGTTTATTAAGGATGTTATCTTGGTCAGCGTGGAACTGGTTGAAGTTGATGATAATGAAATAAAAAATTATAAATAAAATATTCATATACCCATGCAGGTCTCGGTAATAAACTTTGATAACACTGGTGTTAAAGCCATGACCTACCGGTATGTCCGTTGAAACAATCCACCAGTCAATAAGAAAATGGTTATTAAGTCAGGTCCAATGTGATACTACCCCAAGGGTTACTGGGGTATAGAAATATGGTCACTTGGTCTTCTCCCGACCGGCAGTTAAACGCTTACCGAAGTGGGGCGTCCGTTTGGCTGTGCGGGATGTATCAAGTTCTCAGTCCCGTCCGGTCAGAAGGGGGACGTTAAATCCGATGCCTCGTGTAAAAAGAGTGCCGCGCTCTTTGCACATTAAGAACCCTTGCAACAACTCATTGAGGGGTCCGAAGGTGGCCTGTTGCAAGGCAAAATTTCTGTCTCTATCCAATATACCCTCATTTTCCAGTGGCAGTCCAAATTTCCCCGACCATCATCCCATATGACCTCTATTTATTAACCTACCTATTGTATTTATTGTGAAATTGTTCTCGTCCTGAATATGCATGAAATATTTGCCACTGGACGTTAAGCAACTAACAATCAACCAATCTAATGTGAGACAATACCGTTACGTTTTTATACTGCTCCGTCAATACTGTTCTACAGAATGCATCAGGTGCGTGTTCACCAAATATTCTTTCCCAGAAACCATATGTATTTTAACGTGGTTCATTCTTATATTCTTTTTGTCCAACTTATCACACATCGAATAGCGATCACCACAAAAGTGGCATTTAGGATCATTAGATATGTGCAGGTCTTGACAGCGATCACATGATGTCTGCAACAGATGAAATTCACTTATGTTCTTTTGACCCACATCAAGATTTGCCACAGTTTTGACAAAGTGTACCCTGATTGCACACTTCCTTTTTGTTTAACAATTTTTAGGCAGTTAAGCTGCCTTATGCGAGCCCCCTGGATTTGTGTGCTACCCAATAAATGCTGAAATACGTGCCATTGTTATTATCTAGCTGATCCCCAAGGGTGACTGGGGTATAGAAATAAGGTCACTTAGTCTTTTACCGACCGGCAGTAAAACGCTTGCCGAAGTGGGGCGTCCGTTTGGCTGTGCGGGATTTATCAGTTCGCTGTCACGTCCGGTCAGAAGGGGGACGTTACATCCGATGCCTCGTGTAAAGAGAGTGCCACGCTCTTTGCACGTTAAGAACCCTTGCAACAACTCTCTGAGGGGTCCGTAGGTGGCCTGTTGCAAGGCAATATTTCTGTCCCTATCCAATATACCCTTTTTCCGGTGGCAGTCCAAATTTCTCCGACCATCATCCCAGGTGGCCTCTATTGTATCAACCTACCTATATTGTATTTATTGTGAACTTGTTCTCGTCCTGAATATGCATGAAATATTTGCCACTGGACGTTAAGCAACCAACAATCAATCAATAGTATCTAGCTGTCTACTATATTATTTATAACTTATTGGACAGTTTTTTCATACTTTTCATTCTGGATTACAAAAAATATGACCAGAAAAACCTTAAATGATCGTCGATTTTCCCAAAAGTTTTGAAGTTTCACATAGGAAGTAGAGCACATTAGGAATCCTTATGTAATTTATTATCCCCTGAGCTTTTGGCTAAGATGTCAAAGAACAAATATATGAAATATTTCATCGACGAAAATTTCTAAAGACAAGTAGTTAAGATTTCCCAAGTTGCAAAAGTCGTAGGAATATTGTTAGTCGTCAATACGTAGTCAACTACGTATACAAGTTCAACTGATCACGCTGTTGGCGGCAATTTTGAATAAGAAGACGAATTTTTCGTATCTTTTTAATTTGGACGCAGGGGTTCAAATTAGCGGTGGTCCGGGGTCTGTGACCTTCCACTTCTGCAGTCGGACTTTCTACTTTATTACTAGCTACGCCCTACGGACCTTGAAAGAAAATAAAAACATAACTTTTCAAACATTTTTACCAAAGTTTCCTAAAAAACTATCTCAAACTTATTTTCATCATTACTATTCATGACAGCGATGTTCCATTTGTTCAACCGCTAGCTTTATACAGAAAATCGCCGGTAAATAATGTGTAAATCCGAGTAAATTCGTATCTTACTTTCTGTCAAAAACAACATTGTAAACAAAATGGCTGCCGCGAGACTACAATATCGGATTCGATTCCGGAAGCGGATAAGGGTAATCCAGGGTTTTTTTAACTAAAAAAATCCAGATAGGTGACAAAATACAGCTATGCATGGTAAATAAATATAAACACTAGAATTGAAAACCAAAATTGTTTAAAAGAAAGAAAAAGCAGAAAATATTTTGTACACCAATTTTAATGTCAAAATCAAATACAAGCATTGACAAGTGACAGCTGGGAACAGTTTATCTAACAATATATATGTTCCTGGTAACAGTATAATTTTTTTTTATCAGTGATAAATGTTGGTAATACATGTTAAATGCTTTTCAAGTTAAACATATTGCTGCAATTTCAAGGGGTATTTTTTTCTTCTCAATTTTGATAGGTCAGTTAAAATAGCTGGAAGTTTCTTCAAAAACATATATATTGACTTTATAGACATACTGTTCCCAGGTTTCTTATATATAAAAGAATGTTATGATTGGCAATGAGACAACTATCCACAAGAAACCAAAATGACCAAAACTTGGTAACGGTCAAGATCCCCACCCCAAAACAATATATATATTCATGTATGGTACAATATAACAAATCATATGAAATATAGGTAGAGTTCTTGGGGCCACTCTACCCCTTTCTGTTTTAGAATTTATAACGGTCGAGATCCACAATCTTAAACAATATATATTTATGTATGGGACAATATTACAAATCAAATAAATTATAAGGGGGTCCCTATGGTCACTGTACACCTTTATGAGTGAGAAAAATTCGAGATCATCACCCCTTTACCATATATATTCATGTATAAGACTATATAACAAATCAAATGAAATATAGGGGAAGTCCCTGTGGTCACCCTACCCCTCATGTTTAAATACTTTGAAACAGTTGGGACCCACAATTCTAAATTAAATGAAATATAGGGGGAGTCCCTGCAGTCATCTGATTGATAAAATTTGAAACAGTCGAGATCCCACCTTTAAATTAAACCATATATATTCATGTATGAGAATTAATCAAATGAAATATAGGGAGAGTCCTTATGGTCACCCTACCCACTCCTGTTTGATACTTAGAAGCAGATGAGATCCCCACCCCTCAACCATATATATTCATGTATTGGACAATATAACAAATAAAATGAAATATAGGGGAAGTCACTAGGGTCCCCCACCCTCCTGTTTGAAAACTTGATAACGGTCGAGATCCCGAACCCATAAACCATATATATTCATGTTTAAGACAATATAAAAAATCAAATGAAAATAGGGGTAGTCTTTAGGGTCACCCACACCCTCTAAACGCCTAAACCATATTCATTCCTGTTTTTCATTTGAAAAAGATTGAATGACATACATAGTTAACTGCCTTCAGTGCTTTGATTGTCATCTCGAAGAGGATGGTAGATTGCCGTTGTCACACTATAGGGGTATTTAAAAGGGGGCGGTGATGACCCCATGAATTTCCTCTTTATTTTGTTGATTAGTTTTAATGTACAATACAAGAATATATATGAATTATGGGTGTTGATATTGACCGCAAGGACTCGCCATGTATTTTATTTGATTTGTAATATTGTCCAATACATAAATGTACATGGTTTATGGGTATTGATCTCGAACTTACGGACTCAAGCTATATTGTAATTGATTTGTTCATTGTCCCGTGATCATTCCTGACGACTCCTTGCGTCTATCTTTTCAATACTTTTTTTCAAGTTAAATACATTTGAAATATTAAAAAATAAGTAATCACAGTTCACTGAAAATAAATTTAAATTTCCATTAGCACAATTTCCAACTCCCATGTCGCCTTCGTGGAAATGCCATATGTTTTTACATCTTTTTTGGTCTTCTCCAATCTACTTATTTTGACTTCCACTTCTTTGCCAAAATCTCATTGGAGAGCTTTCCCACAAGGCCGGCCAGTTCTTTTAAAATTGTACAAAAAGTTCTGAAAATGTTCACCTCCTTTTTTTTTTTTACACTGACCCTCTTTTTTCTCTCTCTTCCTCCCAATGCATTAAATTTTCTGTAATGATTTTCAAACAATATGCAGGCAAACGTATTCCTTTTCGGATGATGTGCAAAAAAGATGTCTTTTTTTATGTGACGTCATCAGACATGGTCGCCTTTTTGCATGCCGTCACAATACGACTTTCAGAGGACGTCATAATCGGATTTTAACCAATGAAGAACCGAGATTAAACGAACCACACGTTGTTTAAAGGTTTTTTTTTATACAAAAGGTACAGAAAGGGATACATTGACGAAACATTAGAGAAAGATGAATACATGTTGGATTCAGCCTCAAATCTCAGTTTATACCTATGTTTCAATTTTTAATACGACATTCAACCATAAAGAAAAAATCACTTATATTAGATGCCGATAACATTTGGCTGATATTGGTTTTTTCTTTGAGATTAGAAAGTGCCCAATATGTTTTTTTTTGACACTCCTCGCAGTACTTAATACGGTTTCCGATATCCTCACCTATTGAGTTCCAGACATACCTACAAAATGTATACCATTTATAGTAAATAATAATTCCATTGTGAACAACTATAATTAAGTGAGGTGTTGGTTGCATAAAATTTATGCAGTGGCAAATATTTCATACATATCCATAATAAGAAAAAAATAATAACAAATAAACTTGGAATGTCTTCTTATAGAGAACCAGGATTAATTGATTGTTTGTTGCTTAATATGCAGTGGCAAATATTTCATGAATGTTCTGGACGAAATACCAGCTAGGATGAAGGTCATATAAATTATTTCGAGTACTAATACCAACAAAAACGAGGACAGAATTATCCCTATGGTAATATTGACTGTTTGAAAAGTCGATTCATCGACCTATAGATTCTATTTTTGGCTCTATTTTTGCATTCAATTTTTATTTTAAACACTGTTGTTGGATGCTTCAATACGTATATATGTCAAATTCGGATATTTTTGTAAATATTAAACTGTCTTTTCTGGAAAGATGTACAATACATATTTTTCTCTTCAATTTATCCACATATATAAGGATACATATTTCATATTCTTCCCTTTCTCGTACTATGTGGTATGTCGTGCCACGTCCCTAGTGTGATCTTCATTCAACATGGCAAAATCTCAAAAAATCTCAAAACAGAACTAAGTCTTTCTTTCGCCACAACTTGTTTCTTTCTGTTGTCTTTAATGTAGTACAGATTTGCATGGCTTCCAGACACAAAGTTCTTTGCTTTTAATTTTAATATCCTTTTGTCATTCTTCCAATCACCGTATTTGATCTCATTAAGGTTCACACATATGCCATTGTATTCGTCTTGTTCCATTTTGTTGAAATGATTTCTTTTGAAACTTGTGTATTTTTATTTAGAAATTGTTTAAACAGTTCACATAATTTGAGAAATTTCTAGTATGAAGTCCCCATCATGCAATGTCAAGGGCACTTAGTGAGCTTTTATAGAAAACAATAGATTCTGACTGGTGGTTTACACATTGAATATCTTACAAACAAAATATCTCTCCTAGAAACAATTCTGTGATGAAAATTGTTGAAAATAAAACATCTTATTTAAGAATGAACAGTTTCATTACTTTTTCCAATTAAAAGAAAGTACGTGGACATGATTTCCTAGGAAATTTAGTCTGGGAGAAATATTTTATATTAAATATCAAGACATAACTCTTGAGCAATATTAAAAACTCTTTAACAATATTAAAAACTATATAACAATATTAAATCATCACTCGATAATTAACCTTTGAAAATAAAGACGGACGTTTTTACCTAGGAAAAATCAAGACATAGAAATGATTTCCTTGAAAAATTAGACTAGATTTTTAAACACCATTACCTTTAAAAAAAATGATATGGCCACTTTTACCTAGGAATAACAATGACATGGACTTGATTTCATAGGTAAATTAGTCTGAAGACATAAATTTTTTTTTTTTTTATTAATACCTAACTCTAAAACACTATTCAAACCACGACAATATATGCAAATAAACCGTTGAAATTAAATATGGATGTATCTATGAATAACTATGGCATTAAGATTTTTTTTAATATTATTACATAACTCTTTAACAATGTCAACATATAAAAAATGCATGAAAGTTACTTGAACTTAAAATTTGATTATTTAAAAATAATCTTTAAAAATATAATGCTACTAATGAACTGTATTATTTTGTAAGATGTATATGATGGAAGAATGTGGTCAAACACACATCTACTGGCAAAAAAGAAATACTTATTAAGCAGAATCTGTTATGGGGTGCAATGGTCCTAAATGTCAGGTCCCTGTTACTACAGAAAAACGATACAAAAATCAAACAGTAATTCCTCGCTTACAATCAAAGAGTCTCCTCTTAGAACCTAGAACATAAGTTGTATAGGAAGTGCATAAATGTCCTCTACAATCTTGGCACCAGGGTACCCCAAGGGTGACTGGGGTATAGAAATATGGTCACTTGGTCTTCTCCCGACCGGCAGTAAAACGCTTGCCGAAGTGGGGCGTCCGTTTGGTTGTGCGGGATGTATCAAGTTCGCAGTCACGACCGGTCAGAAGGGGACGTTAAATCCGATGCCTCGTGTAAAGAGAGCGCCACGCTCTTTGCACGTTAAGAACCCTTGCAACAACTCTTTGAGGGGTCCGTAGGTGGCCTGTTGCAAGGCAAAATTTCTGTCCCTATCCAATATACCCTCCTTTTCCGGTGGCAGTCCAAATTTCTCTGATTGAAGTGAAAATAGAAACCACTAATTTGAGCGCGTGGAAGCTGAGTTTCTACTGCTGCTATCAATGCGAGCTCAAAATCACAGATGACTTTTCTTGGGCGCCATCTGTGCCGTGTGATTTGTCGAATTTTGACTTTCGGTGTTTCTAAAATATGTCTAAAGTCACCAATATTGCGATCAGTCATTAGACAGTTTACAAAACACATCACCCTATTACGGTACCGGCCATGAATTGTAAACTATTGTGAATATGGCCTTGGACAAGTTCTGAAGGTCCCGTCGCAATATATCTCTTTTCCTTGTCTAAGATTCAATACGTTTTCATGTGTTGCATATATCAGAAAACCCCAATCATTGTTTTTGTACACCAAAAATCTATCTTCCGACCATGTTCGTTTCCATTGCCCGTGAATGAAAACTTCATCAATATCATGAGGCGCAGATGGGACGTAAGCTAGTCGAGTTCGTGTCATTGTGGAACGCACTCTGTGGAATTCAGGAATGCTTGATCCCCGCCTACTTGTGCCACATTTCTCGCAAAGTTGTTGTATACCCGCTTTATTGGGACGCTTGGGTCTTGTTGAATCGCAAAGACTGTAATGTTGTATCGACCCCTATAACCGTGTCGTCTTCTTCCTGTGTATGGGGACCTTCTTGCAAAATAGTTATATTAGGTGCTTGGTCATCTAAGTTGAATATATTTGTTTGAAGATTGGCCCTGCACTTTTGCTTCCAACATTGCCAGTATATAGCATGAATCCTCTGTCGGTTTTTCTGGTATTCCAAAACAAGTCAATCTTTATTGTATACGGTTTTTCTTAGCGGCTAAGTAGTCCATATCGGGATACACCAAAGACCTGAAAGTGGACATGAAATGACCTGGGCCCGTATATGTGTCGATATATTAAAATAACTTTTTAATTCTTCAATGGATTTTCTAAAAATTTTAGTTAAAAGAAGGGACCATTTTCAGGTCTGTAGTGAAACCTATTTATATCATATCCGGTGTGATATGTCGGACTATCGAACCGTCGGACTATTCAGTTTCAGATCGCATAGGTGACGCCAGCATACCGGTTATGTCATTGATTTGGACCTCAGTATTTTTTTGACCAGTTGAATGCCTGAGTTTTGGAATTTTTAGAAACGAGGCATCATCAATGTCATTGGACAAGCCGACTGTTGAGTATGCGTTTCGGGTGGATACCTCTAGTGTTTATAAGTATTTTAAAAAAAATGTCCAAAATAATAACAGTGAATTTTCCAGGTGGGCCCCCTCAGATGAGAGGGGCCCAGATTAGGCAAGGGTACTAGTTATATTTGTTTTTAGCTCACCGGGCCCGAAGGGCCAAGTGAGCTTTTCCCATCACTTGGCGCCCGGCGTCTGTCGTCCGTCGTCCGGCGTTAACTTCTACAAAAATCTTCTCCTCTGTAACTACTGGGCCAAATTAATCCAAACTTGGCCACAATCATCTTTGGGGTATCTAGTTTAAAATTTGTGTTTTTTTTACCCGGCCAATCATTCAAGATGGCCGCCATGGCTAAAAATAGAACATAGGGGTAAAATGCAGTTTTTGGCTTATA